>JACEVL010000778.1:825000-910000 GCA_020284085.1 Aporrectodea caliginosa
TATATATGCGCATGTTTTGTATGGTTGCATCTACATAATTATGTAGATATACATACAAGAATTATTATATGTAAGTATGCATGCAATCATGTAGGCCTATGTACTATATGTATGGAAGATAATTATCTGTGTATCGTTACAATTATAATATGTATAGCTGCGTCTACGTATATAAATGCAAATGAAACGTTCATATAGATTGTAGAAGATATATATATATATATATATATATATATATATATATATATGCGGATACATACGTACATGTACATACATATATACATGCATATATGTATGTATATAGGCAATTATGCATATACGTATGCATGTATCCGCATGTATATATTCAAATATGCATGTGTCTGTGGATGGAACAGCACACAGTTATATACTTGCAGACTTATGCTGTGTGTTAGCATGTATTTATATTTAAGAAATGACGTAAGTGCATATTCAGTTGCTAAGTTTGCCCACGTATCTGTTTATTCATGAAATCTATTGAATCACTCATCACATTACGTCTGCGTGTTTATAAGGATGAGTAACAGTGTGCAGTTCTGAACGTTTGCATGTATGTAGGCTATGTATATATGTATGTACGTGCATATCTATGCATGTGTATGTATGCATGTATGTATACATGTATGTATGTAAGTACCTGTGTATGAGCGTCTGTATGCGTCTATTTATATATTTTTTATGTGCTACTGGAGAATGTACAACGCAGAGAACATCGCAAAAACTTGAATGGAAAAAATAAATTCCTACAAACCACATCTGTTGTGGAGCCTATACCCTAAACTCTTGCGCTTTCTTGTCACATCTCGTCCTGTCTCTGTCTCTGTCTTTCTCTCTCTGTATTATATTGTTTGTAAGTAAGTATAATGGGCATTAATAATAGTAATATAATATATTCAAAACAATAAAAAAAATTAAGTCAGCATGTGTCTTTGAATGCATGGTATAGATAGATTTGCTACATTATAATAAACGATTAAAACACGAACGAATATCGTGGACAGACAAGTGCAGATAAATCTATATATATACACATTGCACCGATTTATTAAACAGCACTTTTTAAAACAATTTTATTCGAGCACGATATCTATATGACGATATCTAGGCCTACATGTATATCTATATGTACAGTGGCATTTATAAAATATTTTTGTTTATCATTGAGATGTTATTTGAATATTTCAGCAGCACAGGGTGTGAGTTAGGATTGTATACCCTCCCTCGTAAGCCGAGGGTAAGAAATTGAAGTCGATAGTACGTCACACCAGTGGCTACCTCTCGGACTTAAGCATAGATTATTGCGAATTCGTGGTTGACTGAAAACGTAACAAGACATTCGCTTCAGGTACCAAAGTTCGGCGACAAGACAATCGCAGAGTCGAAATGAATAAAATGCTAATAAAAAGATGGGGTAGTCATATTAAAACCTCGTTCGATGGCGCTTAGGTGAATATTTTGCTGTTTCTCAACACTTCCAAGATATTTGTGCAAAAATAACTTTACGAATAGTCTTCCATAAACACCTTTGTGGTAGTTACATATGAGTACGATAGAAAATATTTCAAAATTGTATACCTACACCTTAACATATATGCATGATTGCATAATTTGCATATAGACTATATATAAACATATGCATACATATACATGTATAGAAATACGCCATGCACACATATGCACAACGCAGTAGTTTCTTCAAATTTTTGGCTTATCTGCGTTCATTAAAATCAACACATTTCAAACTTGCCTTTTAATTTCCAAATTATTAAAGAACTTTTAATTCTTAACTTCATTTGTCGTGGTATCGATAACTCTTCCATGGGTTTTTGACGATCACGTTCATACCGAATGAAGCCTACTCCATAAACAGGCGAGTTTCTCTTGACTCCAAGGTTTGTCTTGGAAATAATTAGGCCTATTACTATTTTTAGTTACACTATTTCTTAATTTCCTAACAATTATAGCAATCGTCAAAGTTTAATAATCCCTTATAACTAGCATCAGCAATTATATTTTTAGAATAATTAAAAACTTGCATTTAGCATTCTATACATGTAATACACGTATAGAGCATATATATATATATATATATATATATATATATATATATATATATATATATATATATATATATATATATATATATATATATATATAGGCCAATAATACGGTTTGTATGCACTAGGTCAATGGCTGGGATTTGTAGCCTCGGTCAGTTCATGAATATATATATCGAAATTTCTATTGGACTGTCGCCACCTTGCGAACTCAGCTATACAATGAGTGCACTGACAGTCGAGGTGGAGATCAGGCGGCGAGGAACAGGAATGGTCACACATTATTATATGCCGAGGCCAAGCAAAACCTAATTGGCAAACATTTCGCAACAACCGCAGTTCTTTCGGGCTCATCTTGAAAGTCATCGTATTCTCTTTTCAAGCCAGAAATGGTCAGAATCCCTTATGCATTTATTAACTTAAGTAACGGGCCATTTAAACATATTTTATTTTAGCCAATATACACTGGAGGAATCATTAGGAAACTTCAGAAGTCTTAGTACAAAACTGCATTGAAATAAAGACAAAATTGTTTCACATATATCTTTACAACATACTTACGTGTATATATTTAGCAAATATAAATATTCGCTTATAATACAACAACCATATTCGCTTTACATTCATGTTTACAACATACATAAATGCATACAGGCTTGCATACATACACGCTTATGCATACAAACATAATTATTTGAGAAAAACATAAAAAAACATATACGCAAATTCATACACATGCAAATAAACAGGCCGACATGCACTCATGCATACACAGAAAACCATAAAATTATATATATAATATATATATATATATATATATATATATATATATATATATATATATATATATATATATATATATATATAGCAAGTATTTTTATTGCAACCAATTTTCACACATTAATAAACCAACGAGGAAAACACATTGGTTACAAAGGGGAGGCCCAAAAGGGATCGCAATCCCGCTAGGAGGGACACCCTAAGTAAAGAATTACCAAAACAATCGAAGGATGGAATTGAATGAAGATACAGAATGGAAAATAAAAAGCCACGGTATAAATTACACGAACAAAGGTAATCCATTAATCCAGAATTGACTGGGAGCGTTACATTGACATGTGTAAAGCTTAACTACAATCTTAACTACAGACTTAACTAAAACGCGGTATTGCACTCGTGGTGAGCGATTCTAAGGTTAGAGTGATAGTCAGTGAAGTTTTGATGAGCTCTAATTACCAAGCAAGAAAGAGCGATACCCTTTTTTAAATATGTGGAGATTGCATGCATTGCGAATTTCAGTAGGAATAGAGTTCCAAACTGAAGTGCCAGATGACTTGATCGTGAAGCGACGAATGTTGGAGTGGGTTCTAACAGAACGGTATGCCTTAGCGTTTCTTGTGAAATGAATGTGAATGTCAGAGCCCAATTGGAGGTAGTTGCTGAATACTTGAGGGAGTAATCCATTTTTGAGGCGATAAATAAACTCGCCTATTTGAAGACACTTAATTTGGTTAATGTTAAGAAGCCTATATTTATAGTAGTGAGGGCCTGTGTTATATATATATATATATATATATATATATATATATATATTAATACTTACGCGCACATATATTTACACACATATATATATTTGGAAGTATACACAAATAGACATACAACAGACATATATTTACTCTAACATACGTGCAATGCATGGGCCATGAGTATACACATACAAAAACACATATAGACTATAATAGACCACATGCATACACGCATATATAAAAAAAATATGCATAGATACGTACATACATGAATGCATGCATACTTACCTATTCGTATATATGTACATGAATAAATAAATAAATACATACATACACACATACTTGCATATTTACATATTTGCATATTTCGAAACATACATATTTACCAGCATCTTGTTATCTTGTTAAATTAATCTGAAACTGTTCTTTAGTTCAGGAGTTGGGCTGAGAGCGCCTGTAAGTAGGTCATCTGGAATAGGCGCTATATAAGTCCTCTAAATGAATGAATGAATATATATTTAAATATATATATTATATATATATATATATTTATATATTCATACAGATCTACACATATTCGTCGCCCTTTCTTGTTATACAGAAATTACCTTGGTCCTTGGTTCAAGTCTCAGTTTCGATCACATAATCAGAGGTAGAAATATTCTCATCATTATGATCATTTTTCATCATAATCATCACATTCACCGCCATCATCTTCATCATCATAGAATTATCATGATTATCATGTTGACTCATCTTCATTGTCATCATCATCATCATCGTCGTCGTCATCATCATCATCATCATCATCATCATCATCATCATCATCATCATCATCATCATCATCATCATCATCATTACCATCACCATCAATATCACCATCACCATCTCCATCAACATCATCATCATTACCATCACCATCATCATCATCATCATCATCATCATCATCATCATCATCATCATCATCATCATCATCATCATCATCATCATCATCATCACCATCATCGCCATATCGCCATCTTTACAATCATTTATCAACATCGGCATCATCGTCATCATATATCATTATCATCATCATTCATTATCATCATCTTCATCTTGATAATCATTTATCAACGTCATCTATATCTACCTCATCATATATCACTATAGCCATAAATATAATCTTCTTGATCATCCATTAATTCCAAAAATTTATATAGCTTCCCTTCAAGATTTTTATTCGGACGCGTTCCATGCGCTATTCTAAATGGTGTTAGAGTTAATAATTATGACCAATGACTAATGATAACACTATTATTAGTAACAATAATAATTATCACCATTATCAGGTCCTGCATTCGACAGCCATATGGCGGCCTTCATCATCATCATAAACCATGGGTTCAGCGCCCGTAGGTGTCTGAAGCCGTTCTCACTTTGTTCTTCCACTGGTGCCAATTCATTCTTGCATTCGCATTCTTATGATTGCTTTCCTTCATTATTAACTTACAAGACTAAGTTACCCGGCTTCGCACGGGTTATCTCTACCTTATAATATTATTTGTTCCCCGGGCTAAATATATATATATATATTGTAGAAGAAGCTCGGCCTCTTATTCTCGAATTCTTAGTGTTCCATTAGCGAGTGTAATTTTCAGGGCGGCGACGTGGTTTTATGACGAATGCGCCTGATTTGCATATTTAGCCCCGCCCGACGTGAAGACAAATGGCCGCCGTTCTTGATATTGAATGTGACCATATTGAAACTTTAAATGTCCATAAATCGAAATTTAAAGTAAATTTTGAGTTGAAAATAGTACCGTTGATCTACAAATTCGTATAAGAAGGTTTTGCAAAATTATACGTATCGCTAGAGCGTTCCATTTGCGTGCCTTTAGCCGGACGGATAAACAAACAGAAGGACAAACTTTCAGACTTATAGTATATAGATTCGTCGAGTTGAGATGCCTGTAAATTGTAATTCTACAATGGAAACTTGTTTCTATTTTCACCGTAGCAGTGGTCTAAATATTACTCGTTTATGGATCGATATGTAGTGAGTGGAGCGAGCTGTTGTCAAGTCCGCGAATTGCAGTGCTCGAGTCTATAGCGGCGCCCCTTGCGGCAGTGTCAGAGCTTTAGATGCCTCCCCATTTGTGTCTAGAGGCTGAACTGTGCGAGTTCAGGAAACTTCCGTTGATGAGTTGTATACAGATGAGCCTGCTTCTATATATCGTGTCTGTTTGCCGAATCGATTATCAAAGTTTGAAGTTACTGGGAGTTGAATTAGACAATTTGAAAAATCGATTTTTATGGTTGAAGCGTTTTGTTGTTTCTGAACCCGCCCAGGGCTCTGAACTCCCAGCCTTAGCAGCTCTCCTGCCTCCTATCTGTGACAACCGAACCCGCAGGGCTATGGAATAACCATCATATAATCCATCCGATCCTTAATTCGCATTCCAAGCTTTCTCGTCCTCACTGAAATCCGCCTTATATGACAGCTGCTCTGTCTCCTCTGTCTGGTCATTCTCGGAACCGGACTTGGTCCTCCACTTGACATCGCTCTCTGGACTCTGGACAACCCCTCTGATACGACGCAGCGCTCGTGAATAAGGTGGTATATATTATATTCGTTTATTATACATCAAGCAGGTAGACACACCGCTTCGCCACTAACATCTCTTGAAGGGGCGCTATATAAATCTCTTAAATGAATTTTGTACCCGGCTTTGCCCGGGTTTTCCCCACGCATAATTTTTAACGGCTGCAAATAAAGGCTACTTACTTACTTACTATATATATATGCTGAAGGCTTCAAATATTTTAAATGTCCACAAATCTGAATGGAACTGATATTTAGAGGTGAAAATAGTTTGTCCCCGTGTATTTGAATTTAATTATCTGTGACTCAGCTGTTGCCCCTTTTAGAATTAATCTCACAAAAGCTACAATAAAGAGAAAAAAGAAAAATGGTGCTGGGCACTTAGCGTTTTAGTAGCACCTTAGAAATTTTCAGTTTACGATTACAATACGGTTTAAAAACTGAATATGCTATGGTCGATGCATTAAAACCAAATTTCGTTGGAAGTTACACGGTCCTGCCAATCTTTGCTGTCGACTATGTTCTCCCTGTGCAAGCGTGTTTTTAATCGGATCGCATTGGTGGATTTCACTGATGAAGGTGGAAAGAAACACGAAAAAGGAAAATGAATTTGGAGCAGGGAGTTAAACCTTCGAGTTCTTTCCATGTCTAGAAGCGGATGATCAGAACCGTTAGAATTACTATAGCCTATCTAATAGATTATAGATAGATTAAGCTATACAGGCTGGGTCAGTAGGAATGCAACTAATTTGAATGGATATAACTTGAACAATTGCAATTGTTATCCGAATATCGTGCCCAATATACTAAATCGAAAGTAATCATCCACTCTGCTACTGTGTCAAATATTGCACTGATATACGGCACCGTTGTTATAAAATTTCGGTGCGGCGCACACCTCTCAATTTTGAATGTAAATATTGAACATCATGGCGCCGCTCACCGAAGAGGATAGAATATTAATCTGAATTTTAAGAGCAGAAAAATGATACAATGCACATCAAATGATGATGCATGTCATTAAAGCACGTGGTGGGCATATTGAGTATTTGTTTGACTGATGGTAAATTCACTCAAGATATTAATTGTTAGTACTAAGTGATTGTTTAGAATTGACATCTTCAGTTTCAGACTTGTTTTTTATTGCAGTCTTATGGCAGGAAAATGGCACATCGAATATTAATATCATTATCTCAAGACGTCGTAATAGTTTCTCGTCTGTTCTAGTGTGAGGAACTTTTACTCAGTTAATTGTAACAATTGACGCCAACTTATAACTTCTTAATTGTATACATGTAGGCTAATGACTTATAATTACGAGTTCATTTGAAGCGATCATCGATTGATGTTTTGGATAGTATGATAATGGCGCTAAAAAAAGTCATTAGATTAGATCAGATCCGATTAGCTAACACATTTACCGAGAAAGTAGTAAGGCTCTAAAAGTAGGTTGGTCTTCGTAGGGTAATGCTCAAACCCTGCCTTGCATGCGACATAGCACCCCATTACGTCAGTCATCGTAGTGTATCCGTTCACACCCCGGACGTTAGCGGAACCCAACACTACATTCACGCCCGTCACGAGTCACTATTCTATTCTATTTACGGATTTATAAAGCGCCTCTAACAGTACAACCTAATCAGAGGCGCTTCCAGTGCGAAAGTCCCCTCGAAAAAGAAAAGTCTTAAGAGAACGAGCAGAAACAGTAGTGCCCCCATAAAACATCACAGCACGAGTTAAAGCAGGAAGGTCATTCCACAGCAAAGGGCCAACAGAGGCATAGGCACGACGCTGTGCTGTGGCAGTCCGAGACCGAGGAACTAGAAGGTCATGTTGGTCGAAAGATCGGAGAGGACTCCAGAGGTAGCTGAGATAGACCGTCTCATAAGATCACGATATTGGCTAAAGTATGTCACGTGAACTTGCAAACTTCCGTCGGGATTTTCAAATGGCGGACATCGAAGTAGGCGACGTTTTCGCAACATTTAAGTTTTAAGGTGTCGTGAGGGCCGGTTAGGGTCAGGGTTAGGCGTCTTGCATCCACATTAGTAATTTTTGCATCCGTTAATATCCTGCTGGACGTTAGAGGCTTAGAGCATCCTCGACAACATAGGCTAAAGCATACCCGTCAGCACTGACCAATTCCGTAACGGGCGTTATTCGAGTACCGTGTATATACTGTAGGCTAAGGTGGGGTATGACTGTATCCACGACCTTATAAAAAGGTCACCTCTTTTTACACACCAATTGGTGCCCGAACTAGACCTGTAGGCCTATCGTACCTGAGAATTTATAAAAGCACGCCTTGCAGTACTATAGCTATTCAGAGGCGCTCTCAGCGTGACAGCCCCGAGGAAATAAGAAAGTCTGCAAGCAACGAAGGGATGAAGGTGGGACCTCGACTAAAATCTTACTACGGATTGAGGGGGAGGTCATTCCTCATAAAAGGTCCCACGACGGCGATGGCACGGTGTTGGGCCGTGGCAGTCCTTGCCCGGGGCAAGTCAATCCGCAGACCGGAAAGGGTGGGAAGAGACAGCAGACGGAGGTTCGCGCATTAAGTCGCAAAGATATTTGAGAGATAGACCCTGTCGAGTTCTTAACACTCAGAGCAGTACCTTGTATTGGATACGAGAGGCAACGGGAAGCCAGTGTAGGACATCAGCCATGTAGGTAGAGATGTGAGAATAGCGAGGGAGACAAGCGATAAGCCTGGCTGCCGAGTTCTTAACCGACTGCAGGGATGATAAGCTTTCCTTGGGAAGCCCAACAAATAGTGAATTGCAGTAGTCAATGCGAGAGCAGCTGAAAGCATGGACTATGGTTCTAAAGACAGAAGAGGAAACAGATCTTCGGATAGCTCTCAGGCTCCTGGGGTGATAGTAAAATGAGCGTGTCAAGTGCAAAAGGTGCTCGGAGAACACCCGGACATAATCAGCCGGACACCCAAGTCACGGACACTGGATGAATTAGGGAAGTCAGGATGCATTAACTTTAGGAGTGGGAGGTCGAGTTTAAGTAGTTGCTGTTTGGTTACAAACCAGATCAGCTGTTTAGCAGCTGGTTATATTAAAGAATAGACTTACTTACTTACTTACTTACTTACTTACTTACTTACTTACTTACTTACTTAGTTGAATATTATAGGCGTTAAGATTTAGTCGGTTGGCTGACATCCATGAGTGGAGATCGTGTGACAGTGAGTCTATCGATAACACAAGAGAAAGCTGCTAAGCGAGAGGACCATGTACAAAGGTTTGGACGTCGTCGGCATAGAGGTGGCCAGTGGCCAGGTGTTTGGTAAATAATGAAGGAATGTCCGCTGTATAAAGTAGGTACAAGATGAGGCCGATCTGAAAGATAAGATTTGAACTAGGTAAGAGCGGGTCCACAAAGGCCACAAGACAGTTCAAGACGCGGCAGCAGGATCGCATGATCGACCATATCAAAGGCCGAGGAAACATCGAAAAGTGCCAGGAGTGTTTTAAGTTAAATGTGATTTGTCGATGCCTTTGTCTAAGACATGTGTCATGTTGCAGCCCAGTTCAACCGTTCAACGTTCTCATGCTGGATTCCATCCACTACTACCTTCCTTAGTAACTTTTTTCTCACCGAACACCATTGTTTTGTTTTGTCGAAGTTCGTATTGAGGCCATATCTTTTTCCTTCTTCGTTTAACTTCTGTACCGTGTGTTCCAATTTCCATCGGTTTTCGCCCCCATCACATCGATGTCATCGGCGAAGCATAGATTGTTCATCCTTATGCCACTGACCAGCACTCCTCCATCATCTTACATGATATTGTAGAGTTCTCTTTCGAAGAGTGTGACGAAAATGTTTGGTGATATTGGGTCACCCTCTCTTGTACCTCTACTAGTTTTAAACCAGACTCCCATTTCGCCAAACACGTTTGATTGCTGACTTTTCATTACTGTTAATCTCTCTCAACAAACGCGTCAGTTTGCTATCTACGCCATTCATACGACTCCAAGACCACCAGTGAACGTTATGTTCTGGTCGATGCTATCGAAGGCCTTTTTGAAATCTACGAAGCAATTGCACAGTGTAGATTCTCTTGGTTTTTTTTTAGACAACCCAATATCAGGTAAATATCGAGTGTCAGTCTGTATGACAGTGAGGCAGCATATGGCTAAAAAGTAATTTGAAAAAGGTACGTTTTAGGGCAAGAAAGTCTCCCCGTTTGACCGGACAGGAATCTAGAGCTGACCCAGCAAAGAGCTGGTGAAATATTCTGTAGAGTGTTGACCATCTGGCAGAGTGGAAAATCTCTCGTTGCTTGACATCAAGCCGTCCACAGTATACCATGGTCTGGCGGTGCTTCGAGTGCTCTGACGCCCTCTCACGTCTCACAGTGGTCGTCGACTCTTTTGCTCCGCCATCAACGGCGACTATGCAACGCCGGGCATTTTCCATGATCGGCCCAACAACATGGAACGAGCTTACATGGAGATTGATTGATTGATTGATTTATTTATTTATTATCGCTTAAGTCTGTTCTCTTCCGCCTAGCCTGGGTCGGGAGCGCCTCTGAGTGGAGGCACTATGTGAGATTGATTGATTGATTGATTTCAATTGATTGATTGATTGATTGATTGATTGATTGATTGATTGATTGATTGATTGATTGATTGATTGATTGATTGATTGATTGATTGATTGATTGATTGATTGATTGATTGATTGATTGATTGATTGATTGATTGATTGATTTGATTGATTGATTGATTGATTGATTGATTGATTGATTGATTGATTGATTGATTGATTGATTGATTGATTGATTGATTGATTGATTGATTGATTGATTGATTGATTGATTGATTGATTGATTGATTGATTGATTGATTGATTGATTGATTGATTGATTGATTGATTGATTGATTGATTGATTGATTGATTGATTGATTGATTGATTGATTGATTGATTGATTGATTGATTGATTGATTGATTGATTGATTGATTGATTGACCATTCATCCAATGTGTTTTAACTCCAGTAGGTTTGATGACTGTTGAAGTCACCCACCTAGCTAAGTAGACCTACTGAATGCTGCTCGAGCTCGGGAAGAGATTCCATGGCCCAGTGGTCGTTGGGAGACGTATAGATGTTCACAGATCTGAATCCTGCCACCTGAGGTGCTTCACAACTTTGGATGAGCACGGTCATCAGACACGTAGAAACGCATTTAGATCCTTCTCTCACAGTCGCTCAGCGCCATCTGTCGTATGGCCGTTGTATTAATAATACAAACGAACAGAAATGTCATGAAGTGCATTTTATACCTCTCTGAAAGCTGCTCTTTTCCCCGTGGTTGGACTGGCAGCGCCTCTGAGAAGATATCTTGAAGGAGTGCTATATCAAGTTTCTTTTGATTGAAGTCATTCTTGAAGTGAACTTTTCTGTTACGCTATCGACAAGACTCATTTCGTTTCGGTAGGTGACGCTGCTATAATCTTACGCTGTGAACTAACCTCATTTCATTTCGGTAGGTGGCGCTGCTAAGAACATGGCCGCCCGTGTATGTTGCTTTCAAAAATATAGGTCCACAAGAATTAGATCGCTTACCGTCGTGTAAATTCAAATATGCCTGTGATGAAAGTTCGGGCGCGCGAAAGTCTATTGCCATGCTGTCCAACATGAGGCCCGCAGGCCTCATGTCCGCAGCCCGCGGGTGGATTTTTCCAATTCTTTTCAACAGTCTTAGGACGGGCAAACAACAGTGTATACTATTAGCTAACCAGAAACTTTTGAAACAAGCTTAGTATCCGCTGTTTCTCTTCCTGAGTCACGTTACAGTTTAAATAGTTTTTGGTAAGGATTAAGTTTAACATGAACTGGTGTTAACATTAATTTTTTTATTCAACTTAGACCTGTAGCAGTTTTCATTGCGCGAATATGCATGTCTGCATGCGTGTAAGTGTGTATGCGTGTGTGCGTATACATGTATGTATGTATGTATGCAAGCATGCATGTTTGTGTGTCTGCAGGTATGTAGGCACGTATGTATGTGCGTACGCCAGTGCGCATTTATGCATCCATGTATGCATGTCGCTGTCTGTGTGTCTACCTATTTATGTCTGTGTTTAATGAATGTATTTATGTAACGTTCTTATGTTCTTATGTATGTGTATATGTATGGATGGACGCATATATCTACATATGCATATATGTATGCATGCTTGTTTCAGGTATGTAGGCCCCTATTAAATTATGTATGCTTGTGTGTATAAATGGGTATGCATACCATTGCGTATACATGTATGCTTATTAGTGTCAATGTAGATATCGAAATATGCATGCATGTATGTCGTTATGCTTAATGTATCTATGTATGGGGTAAATATATAATTGTGTTCGCATATGTGACATGTACTTGTATATATATATATATATATATATATATATATATAAAATACTTATGCACGTTTATATGTATGTATGAATGCATGTATCCGTTTGCATGTATGAATGTATATACATGAATTTTGGTCCTATGTATGTATGTTTATGCGCATGTATAATATGTAATGGATATATACCTGCATTTATGTATGCAAGTACGCGTATATATATATATATATATATATATATATATATATATATATATACGCGTACTTATGCATACATAAATGCAGGTATATATATATATACGCGCATCTGTATGTAATGATAAATGCATACACGCTCGTATGACTGCATTTTGTATATGTTTTCAAACGGCGGTACGCGTACCACTAGTGGTATACCAGGTGTCGTTAAGTGGTACGCGAAAAAATTCAATTTTGTTTAATTTATTTGATTTTATATTCATCATCTTTTTTTAATAGCTATTCTACGTTCACCATGCGCTTCTTTTTCTTTAAATTTTCTATGTGTTTAACTTTATGCCCATCTTTCATTTATTAGCTGTTCCTTTCAGCACACCATATCTGTGTGCAACTGGCTTTTAAGCTATGCTTTCGTTTAAAAATAAATACAGAACAAAGCTTGAACTCGATCCAGATTTGCGTTTGAAATTGAGAAATGTTCAACCAAATATTGTAAATCTGTGCTTGATGAAGCAAGCCCACAGCACACAACAACACTTTCTAATAGTGATTTTATTTCTCCGTTTTGTTGATATGATTACATTCTTAAAAATTATAAATTAAATTTTGAATTTGTCTATCTACGAGAGAACGTACGATGTTCCCCTAATATTTAAGCTTAATTGCAAGGGGATTTCGCGCTCGCATGTTGTTTTTGATCTGACCATTGCTGGGGATACGCCAACATTCGATTTGTTACCTGGTGGTACAATAAAAATGAAATTTGAAACCCCTGAATTATATTAATAGCTTTCCGGAAAACCACACGAGTTTCGTTAGAATGATACGCAATTAAAATTTATTTTGTCTTTCTCTCTCGTTTCTTTCAATAACAATAAATCAGAAAATTAAATTAGCACGTTGGCTTTATTAGGCTACCGTATATATTCCAGCATCCTTTACATTGTATAATCGATTACATGCATCATAAAATGCTCTAGTAAACATGAGACATATATAGGGACAACTTGCGCAACAAAAAATACCTAATGATGTACAAAAACGTTTTATGAAAAAAAGAAGCTGAAAACTACTTTTGAAATATCTTTCAGCTTAATATGAAATCTGTATCTATTACGTATAGTTGCATTTATAAGATTTTCGGATTCATGTTAATCAGTCATGTGTATTTTGAATATTTCATTAGCAAACAGTGGGAGTTAGGACTAGATATCCGCCCTCATATACCGAGGCTGAGAAAGTGAAGTCGACAGTACGTCACACAAGTGGCTGAATCTCGGACTTAAGCAGATGATGTCATTGCGGATACGTGGTCGATTGAAAACTCGGTAAGCCGTCCTTCACTTCGGCTTCCGAGGTTCGGTTCCCTGTGTAGAAATATTTCAAAGATAAGAACAGTTGCAGAAACTGATAAAATGTTACTAAAAGTATTCGTTTATTCTCAGTATCAAGCTGACAGGTCGCAACTTGTAACAGCTAGCAAAAATGGTCTCAGCTCTGACAGTTAGTTACTAAAGGAGAATTAGGCTAGTGGCAATGTTAGTTAGGGCAACGAATGAGGTAACCAGTGAGGTATTTACTGTTTATATACGTTTCTTATATTCAATATCTGTACACCTTTAAACAAGATTTCATAAAGACCTTCTGCAAGCCCTATATATTTGCATATGGTATATATGCAATAATTTAATATAATTTGTGCATACATTCTTTCATAGAATATGTGCACCTATGTTCTCATCTACGTAAACACTGATGCATACATAATCGTAATCGTAATAGTAACTCCAGATTTCTAAAGCTAAACGCAAAGCACCAGCTTGTTGGTCGTTATGTGAGTTACGGAGTTCGTTAAAAGCAAGAATTTCGATGGACGCTCTGGTCAAAAGGCCTTCAATTTTTGCATTTCTTTCAGTGCCTTCTAGCTCCCATTTTCACCTGATGTGGTATTGGTAACTCCGGTTTTCACGCATGCTCCAATACTCAGGGCGTACCTATGATAGTTGGTTACGTTTTAAACGGCTTAGTGTTTTTTGCTTACAAATGATAACTAATTTAAATTACACTATTTCTAAGTTCCTTAAAACTCTGTTACTCTTCATTAATACATCTTACTTGACCTTAAATTGTCTTACACTTCAAGTTTACAATTAATAATATACATTATACTTAATGAACAGATGTAGAGTACATGCCCGATAGCGCCGAGTTCGAGCCCCGTAGGGCGGATATGCTTTGTAGGCTGCTATTAGCGCCGTTATATTGCAGGCTGTCTGTTCTGTTAGTAGTTAAGATTTAAATTGCATAATGTGTAAATGTACAGCGCAGTGCGTTTGTTAGGCGCTTAATGAAGAAAAAATTATTATATATATATATATACATATAATTATGCATAGACACAGACATACATATATATATATATATACAAATATATAACTATATACATATATATATATATATACATATATATATCATATGTAATGCATGCATCTGGAAATTACTTTGGTGCATTGATAACGGTTTATAAAAGCGCTAAAGAAGTGCTCGAGAGATATCCAGAGGTTGGGACTTCCAGGAGCCTGTCGTGGCTGGGAGATATTTTTATATTTATACTTAGCTTTCAACGAGTACATTGACGTACACTGTCGATGGGAAATGAGGCGGCGAGGGAGATGATTTAGCCACCCTTTCTCATATACCGAGGCTAAAAAACAGGAGGTCGACAACAATTCATACCTAATATTAGGCAGAACCTTCAGGATCATCTGACACCAGGGAAGGTCAGAATTGGTGATGAAAATACTAAACACTTGCAGTAGACTATTCCCATATACATACATACATACATACATACATACATACATACATACATACATACATACATACATAGGCCTAAATACATACATACATACATGCATACATACATACACACACACATACATACATACATACATACATACATACATATGCATATATTATATATATTTTTAGATAATACTGAAAGAATTATTAGTAAGTATGTAAATTTTAAGCGCAACCCATATTGAAATTAAAATCAATTGTCTTACATACATGCATACATACATATACACGGACTTTACGCATAATATAATATATAACACACAGACATGCACATATACAAGTTTAATAACATATATACCAACATATATACCTACGTATATAAATAAATACATATATATATATATAGGCTATAACCATAACCATAACCATAAATTTTATTGAACCCAAACAACGAAAAGCAAGTACAACAGAGAAAGAAAAAAACAGACAAAGGGGATCAAAAGGAATACGACCCTAAGGGACCTAGGTCCCGCTAATGGGCCACCTGTAACAAAGGCAAAGTTATGGCAGAACAACTGAAACAGTTGTATATAGCCTATATATATATATATAGAGTATATATATATATAGCCTATATATATATATAGAGTATATATATATATATATATATATATATGTGTGTGTGTGTGTGTGTGTGTGTGTGTGTGTGTGTGTGTGTGTGTGTGTGTGTGTGTGTGTGTGTGTGTGTGTGTGTGTGTGTGTGTGTGTGTGTGTGTGTGTGTGTGTGTGTGTGTGTGTGTGTGTGTGTGTGTGTGTGTGTGTGTGTGTGTGTGTGTGTGTGTGTGTGTGTGTGTATTCGCAACTTACATGCATGTATTTAGACATTTTTCCATTAGGGCTAAGAATTTGAACGATTTAATTAATCGATTAATCGTTAAAAATATTAATCTATTAATTTCACTTGTTCGATTAATTATTTTAGTTTCGCTATAATTGTCGGTCCCAGTAGCTGGAACCAGTTACCTCAGTCCCTCAGGACTGACCTTTTCTCTATTTCTTTTGACCAGTTCCGTCAGCGCCTGAAAACGTCTCTTTACCAGTGAAGACACTGGCCCGGATCGGGAGCGCCTCTGTTTTTGAGTGGTGCTATATAAATGCTGGATTACGATTACGATTATTTTGCTTACTTCATGATGTCGAGCGACTAATTTTCGGAGTAAACAATATGGCGAACAATGATAATATGAAACGTTTGAGTGAAAAATTGAGTGATCATTTTGCATTTAAGGTAAATGCTGATGAAAGAGTCGAAGATGGCGACAAAACTTAAACGTTTTCATTGCAATAAACAGTTCGCTTACCCTGGGACAAAACATGGCTCACGTATGACCTTCAGCATGTGCAATAATTGTTTTTGTAGAAAATAGTTACTGACTCAGTGACTACAACAGACACCGAATAAATCGAATTAATCGATTAACTTAATTTAAGTTAAATTTTGGATTAATCGATTTTTTTTAAATCAGTACCAGCCCTATTTTATATACCTGCATACAGACGTATATAGCTGCGTAAATATTTCCAAATAATATGCATTTTTATACTTACGTATATATATATATATATATATATATATATATATATATACAATGCATAAATACGCACATTTATATACATGCACACAGACATTCACACATACATGCATAAATGCATACATATTTACATGTACTACGTTCATACATACATTTTCACAAGGAGTATATTAGTTTACTCAGCATACAAAGAAGACGCAAGAGATAATTTTTTACGATTTAGCAAAACTGTGCTACCTGACTGTTATTAATTTTTTTATCAATCACTCAATCTGATGCAGAAAAGTCGCATTATCACGTTCATCATCGTTATAATCATTGTCTTCTTCTTTTTACTACATCATCATGATAATCATCGTAATTATCAGGATTGTTATCATCTTCATCATCATCACAATCATCACCTTTATCAATATAATCATCATCATCACCATCATCATCATCATAGCCCTCGTCAGCATCATCATAACCAGCATCACCATACTCATCATCATCATCATCGTCATCACCAACCATCACCATCATCAGCATCATTACAACTCATATTATTAGGCCTATCATCATCATAATCGTCTTTCTGCTATAGGTCATTTGTGAAATCCAATGCTTTTGTCCTGTAGTCCGAATAAATTCGTGTTTTCGTTTGCGCTCGATAGTTTAGATCAGTGCTTCCCAAACTGTGGTCCGCGGATCGGTGCCGGTCCGCGAGACCTCAGCTGCCGGTCCGCGACGTGAGTCAAAACAATGGTCAAAATGTCTCAGAATCAAGAAATGGTTCCACCATATTTTTCATGTCGCCTAAAATTTCCATAAATTAAAAGAGTCGTCCTACAAGTAAATGTATTTCAGCCAAAATTGTAAGCGAAAACTAGAAATTTTGCTCTTAATTTAACATTTGCGATTTTTTGACCGGCAAAGAAACCGGATGTGACATATGTCCATCGTCTTTAATAATCTGGTCAGTGCATCCGTGAAGAGAAAATAAACACGTCTGCTTCCACATTCAAAACTGTAAGTGCAATTCTAATATATTATAAATTTGAAAATTATAGCAATGAAAAGTAATAAATATATTAATAAAGAGCACTAGCATAATTGACTAATTTAATTGACCGTTTTGAGTTTTACTTTCCGACCGAAGACGATCCTCGGATAGGAACTGGTTGGATCCGAAATCCATTTATAGCATCGAAGGCTCGTTTGACTGTCACTTTGGAAGATAAATTGTTGGATCTAGCTGCTGACGAAGGATTGAAGATGGTTTTCAACACAATGCCATCACTAGCATCTTTTGGATTCATGTCAAAGCAGAATATCCTGAACTTGCTGAAATTGCTCTGAAAGCTCTTCTCCCATTTCCTTCCACTTACCTGTGTGAGAGTGGGTTTTCGTCCATGAGCATCATTAAGACAAAATATAGGAACAGTATGGATATTCGTTCTCCTTTGCGTGTAGCACTGTCCACAATCGAACCACGACTCGATAAGCTTGCAAGCAGTAAACAGGTCCACCGTTCGCACTAGCTAGTCACTGTTACTGATTATGATTTTAGTTCAGCTAGCATTAACTTGTTTAACACTTGTTTTATACTTAGAACTGTACTTAAATTTGTTACGTTTTCCTAACAATATCCTCTCCTGCCAATGTTACTAAACAATTTGGTACCAAATTCCAAGATTTGTTATGCATTCTTATTAAATGTTATAATACAGATAATTAAGTCTCATTCTAATATAAAATATAACAGCCATTATATTTTTAAAAGTCATAACAAAAACAATTATTAGACTCGCATTTAAAGAGCAATATAGTCATAGACTTGGCTAAACATGCATTTAAATCAATTTTAATATATATTTGAAGAACTTAGGTGATCGAAGAAGATATATAAGCAATAAATTGGGCACCGGTCCTTCAGCTGTCTGAAAAATTCCTGCCGGTCCGTGACACTGAAAAGTTTGGGAAGCACTGGTTTAGATGTTAGCGTGCTGGACTGTCAATCGGCAGATCGGGGTTCAAATCCCCGCCAGGGCAGAAATTTTTGCCGAGATTTCTGCCCCACCTTCGTCACCTAGCCAACACAGTCATAATGAGTACACTGACCGTACACTGTCGTTGGGAAGATGAGACCGCAGGGAGCGGACTGGCCACCCGCCCTCATATGCAGAGGCTAAGAAAATGAAGTCGCTAACACTACATACCCATGGCTGCTTCAGGGCTGGCTTAAAGGACTGCTCTTCTTCTTCTTACACTGTCAACATCTTGCGCAGTCACCGTCTTACCTGCTTGCTTGCATTTTCTTTGAATCTCGTATGTAGCTCATTTATAGAAGATCCCAATTAAGAATTGCAAGGCGATCAATTGAAACTTATTTTCAGACAATTTCTTACCGCAAGCATATACTATATACAACATATTCGTTTATTGAGAAAAACTGGTTGTCAAACCGCAACCAAGTAGGCCTACAGGTTATGAGAAAAAGGAGTAATAGACTAGTGTATTAGTTGCTTTCAATGTTAATGCTGCTGAACGTTAATCAGCATATGCTTATGATTATCCACAAGCCCAAAAAGTAGTAACGGGTGTTTCAATCTCTACATGCGAAAGGGTTCTTGACTCTCTATATACCAAAAGCATTGCAGGAAATGATTTTTAACTCTCTAGCAGCCACAAGGATTTTTGACTCGCTAAATGCCAAAAGAACAGAAGTGGTTTGTATAGCACCTCTAACAGTCAAAAAGGGTTTGAATCACTATTAGCCTATATCAAAAGCACAGGGAATTGTATTTGACACTCTAGCACCCAAAAGGGGTTTGAATCGTCACATGTTTTGATTGGGAAAAAGAAAGATGTTTTAATTATGGGCAAAAAGAGATCACGCCAATAGTAAATAAAAGCTTCAGAAATGATTGTTTTCTAATTCGACCATATATTGAGCACCGCTGGTCTAGACAGTGGGAAGATGTAGTGGATCGATGGATTGTCCATGCATGTCAAATCCGAAGCCTGCAGTCGTTGTAGGAGATTGCATTTACCATTATAATTTAATTTTTGAATATCTCCTTTTGTCCAGAGTCAACTGAACTGCGCTATACAGATTCCAGCAGAACAACTTCTTTTGCCAAGAATAACGTGGATGCAGCTTAAAGGCCAAGTTTCAACCGTGATAGTTTCTCCGGAAACCACTTAGAACATCGACCCTTGTAGGCGTGACTAATAAAGACCTGCTGGCCAATGAACATCAATTCTGCCTGCAGGCAGCTAAGCATGCTATAGCTAGTGCCGGGCTACTAAACTACGCCGAGGTACTGTCCAGCGACCAGCTGACCTGTGTGAAATCCCTCCTCTAACGGGGACTATATATATAGGCTACACAGAATGTGTAAACCTTGCAGCATCGACTACCAATGAACTATAGCTATTCCTCGAATTGTTTGCTAACGTGAAGTGAGCTGCTTTGGACTTTTCCAGTTCCAGCGACAACCACATATTTCATCAACTATCTATTTTGTAAAATGTGAGCGCCTGTCTTCCATCAATAAAAGGATAATTGCATACTTGATTACATGTACTTACCATCCTACTTACTTACTTACATACGTACTTACTTACCTACTTACTAATCTACTTACATATATCATGGGGAAAAGATTTTGATCTTGAAGGCGATATTTGTTAATTTCTTATAAACGATGTTTGGGAAGTTTGGGGTTTGGATGAAGGTGACCCACCCATAGGCCTAGTCTGACTCCGTAAAGTGGAACTGACTATAAGGTGATATCTTAGTATTTTAGCAGCATGCTAGGGCAAACTGTGTACAATTGTACATTATTCGAAGATGTGCGTCAACGACTATACAATTATGCAGTGCACTCGTTTACGTAGAGGTGTCCAAAGTTTTTTAATGGTGGGCCAGTGGCAATATTAACGCCCAATTGAAGACTTTTCTGTATGATCAGTATGATCAAGCCTGGCTTGGCAGCGCCTCTGAGTAGAGCCCTCGAAGAGGCGCTATATAAATTCTATGATTGATTGATTGATTGATTGATTGATTGACTGATTGACTGATTGACTGATTGACTGATTGATTGATTGATTGATTGATTGATTGATTGATTGGATAGTTTCCAGTAACGTGGCGGGCCAGGGCAATGAAGGAGCCTGAACAAAATGAGGGTAGGAATCTGGGAGGGGACTCTGAGGGCCCGTCCCCAGAAAATTCTTGCAAAACTTTTTTTACCATACAGTCAGATTAGGCTTATAAAAGCTTAATTTTGATCTTCGTTATATATCAGTCACGAACATCGCAGTAGTCTTAAGGTAAGGGCAGGGGTGGACTGGGCCGCCGGGACACCGGGAAGATTCCCGGTGGGCCGCCAGGACCGGTGATATAATAATTTAATCAATTTAGTACAGATGATACAGGTTTTTTACAAAAAATTGCGGCATCGGTTAACCGGTTTTTAGTTTCGGTTAACCGGTTTGTAAATTAACTGAAAAAGAGCAATGCATACTTACTTACCTACAGTGCTCCGTACAGCCAGCGGCCGCCATGTTAGATAAGAATTTACATCTTCCATTCTACTTCCGGCGTCTTCCACTGAGTTTGTTTTGATAAAATTTCTTTTAAATTTGTTAGTTAGTAATAAGTAATATTAATTAAATAAGATATGTTACGGTTATGAGTGATATAAATCCGAAACGTAAATGTAAAGGTGGTGCGGAGAAAGTAAGAGATAAGAGGACAGCGTCAGTGAAAGTGAAGATTCGCCACATGAACACTGGGACGACCAAGTTGTGGATAAAAGTGAGGAACTTCGAAAATGCAAATTTTGCAAAAAATGTCCTGTTTGCTGCTTTTCTGTACTACATAAATACAGTTTCTATGGGCAAGCATACAAGCATCTCTTTAGTGCATATAAACTTTTATTGACTCTGTCGTCTACCCAAGTAGCTTGTGAGAGATCTTTCTCTAAATTGAAATACATTAAGAATCGCTTGCGAAGCTCATTGTCATCTACACACCTTGAAGCTTTTATGCTTATGTCAACAGAAACCGATGTTTTAAGTGAACTGAATAATGACACAATTATAGATCATGTAGCCGAAATGGCACCCGGCTTAAAGAAGTTGCTAATACTATAAACAGCAATAATACCATCACAGTGAGTCCGAATAAATTGATTTATAACTTGAGTTGACGCATTCTTAATATTTTATATATAATTATAAATTATATATGCGATTTATCGTTTTTTGTTATTGCATAATGTAATTTGTAAAGTGACCCATGACTTTGGAGGTCACTGGCCCTCGGGTATGCATGAAAAATGCACAAAGAAAATAAAAGTCATGAAGTTAGGGCCGCTTTTGTTTTTTTCCCGGGCCGCTTGAACTCCCCAGTCCACCCCTGGGTAAGGGTCCGGGGCGCAGAAATCATCATCGGCTGGCCAGAAATGACTTGCGGGCCGGTTTTTTGACACCCCTGGGCTAAATCAAATTTTATGAAAGGAGATTTTTCTCGGTCCAGCCTATGTGCGACGTTCTCCAATGGCTCCTCTCTAAGCACAGATTGCGTAGAGGACAGCTGCCCTAGTCTGGCGTTGCCAATTGGGCCTCGCTTCTGCCTATCTTCGCGAGCTCTGTTGCCCTGTCCTTAGTGCTAGGGGCTCTCGATCCCTCTGCTCATCTGAACAGGGTCTCCAGCCGGTCCCTGTTGCCCGCACCTCCACTATGCAGAACCGTTCTTCCTCGACCTGAAAGTCGTCCCTCTGGAGCTTTTCCTCTTTCCTAGGACCTTCTATCCTATTCCTTTCTCACCTTATAAGACTGTTCTCTTTGGCCGCGCTGGAATTGGAAACGCCTTTGAGTAGTTTTCTAGAAGGGCTCTATATGAATGTTCGATATGAATGAATGTGGATTTTCATGAGTAGATCTTATTGCGAGTTCAACTTACATTATGAGAATTTTCAGGAGACTATCCCACGTTGTTTTAGTGTTTGCACGCAGGATAGCAAGTTGTGAACTTGTGATAGTCACTGTCATTGTTATTATGCATGACGGCCAAATGCCAACTTGCATGAGTACAAACTCAAAGCCATTTCCGCCTTAGATTCTTTGGCTGCAGCCGGAGGGGATTGTTATTAACTCTCTCTCTCTCTCTCTCTCTCTCTCTCTCTCTCTCTCTCTCTCTCTCTCTCTCTCGCTCTCTCGCTCGCTCTCTCGCTCTCTGTGTGTCTATCTCTGTCTATCACTGTCTCTGTCTGTCTCTCTCTCTCTCTCGGTCTCTCTCTCTCTGTCTATCTGTCTCTGTCTCTGTCTCTGTCTCTGTCTCTGTTTCTGTCTCTCTGTCACTCTGTCTCTCTGTCTCTGTCTCCGTCTCTGTCTCTGTCTCCGTCTCTGTCTCTGTCTCTCTCTTTCTGTCTCTCTGTCTCTCTCTCTCTCTCTCTCTCTCCCCTCTCTCTATCTCTTTCTCTATCTCTCCCCGCCCCCTCTCTCTCTCTCTCTCTCTCTCTCTCTTTCTCGCCTTCTCCTGCCTTCTCTCCTCCCCCTTCCATCCGTCCCTCTCTTTGTCTATCTCCTTATTTTTTCTTTATCGCTGTCCCTCCCTCTTTCTCACCATCCGTCCCTCTTTCTCTCTCTCTCTTTGTCTATCTCCTCTCTCTATAGCGTACTCTTTCTCCCTCTGTCTTTGTCTCTCAATCTTTCTCTTTCCGTTCCTCCCTCTCTCGCTCCCTCAATCTGTATCTCTTTATCTCTCTCTTTCTCTTCCTCTCTTTCTTTCTCTTCCTCTCTTTCTTTCTCTTCCTCTCTTTCTTTCTCTTCCTCTCTTTCTTTCTCTTCCTCTCTTTCTTTCTCTTCCTCTCTTTCTTTCTCTTCCTCTCTTTCTTTCTCTTCCTCTCTTTCTTTCTCTTCCTCTCTTTCTTTCTCTTCCTCTCTTTCTTTCTCTTCCTCTCTTTCTTTCTCTTCCTCTCTTTCTTTCTCTTCCTCTCTCTCTCTCTCTCACTTTCTCTCTACCTACCTCCATTCCTCTCAATATATCTCTCTTTCTTTGAGCGAGAGACTCTCTACCTCTCTCTCACTCTCTCTTTGTCTCTTTGTCTCTCTGCTTATTTTTTTCTTTATCGTTGTCCCTCCCTCTCTCTCACCATCCGTCCCTCTTTCTCTCTCTTTGTCTATCTCTGTCTCTTTCTCTTTTTCAGTTCGTCTGTCCTTCCTTCCTTTCCTTCCTTCATCTCTCCCTCCATCCTTCTCTCTCTCACTCTCTCTTTTCTCCCTTCCTCTATAGCACTCGTCAGGTCTTGTTTTCTTTCTTTCTCTCTCTCATGACTTTCTCTCTCATTTCAACTCTCTCCACACACACACACACACACACACACACACACACACACACACACACACACACACACACACACACACACACACACACACACACACACACACAACACCACCACTACCACACACACACCACATACGCACACAACCCACCACCATACACACCATCACCACACACACACACACACACACACACACACCACCACCACCACACACACACACACATCACCACACACACACACACACACACACACACACACACACACACACACACACACATACCACCACACACACACACACACACACACACACACACCACCACCACCACCACCACCAAACTAATCCCCACAACAACCACCACCACACCAAAACCTCCATGAATACCACTTTAAAAGCCACTACCACCATCATCTTTGAATAAAAGAATAATACTTACTTTTACTTTTTAGATATCTTGATGGGGCGCTACACAAATACCGATCGATTGAACACCACATCCACCACAACCGCCATCACCACCACCACCACTACCACCACTCCACGACCGCCACTTTCATAAGTATACCACCACCAAATGCATCGCCGCTCTAGATCACTATAACTGTCTCACACGTGCACAGTATTTCCTCAGTGTAAACCTCTCTGTCGCATACATGTCAACGACCCTTTGGATAAGAGATTATAAGAAGCTTTGACACTGAAAACAATTGGAATTACCTTACTGCGCTTTGTGATGTACATAAAAGACGGAATACATACATATATACAAACATACATACATACAAACATACATACATACATTTATACATGTACATACATGCATACATACATGCATACATATATAACCTACGTACTTACATACATGTATACATCATGTCTTCACACCATCGCCTCTACTGGCTGTTGGCAGTCGTCAGGAATGATGATGATGGTGGTGGTGGTGGTGGTGGTGGTGGTAGAGGTGGTGGTGGTGGATATGGTTACTGTGGTGTGGAGGCAATTGTGGGGTGGTGATGTTGTGGTGATAGCGAAGCGGCGCTGATGCTCACTCAGTTCTTAAGATTCTTTGGTCGCTTGGGTAAATGACAACCCATACTGTATTGTATTTTATCTAGACATTTATAAAGCGCTCCCCTTGCCGGATGAACCATCCCGAAGCGCTCCCAGTGCGCATGACCCCGAGAAGAACAATGCGGTTTTGAAAAAAAAGAAAGAGGAGGAGAGGCTTTCCCTTCCATTCCCAACCGAGGAGAATTCCCAGACTTCTCCGCCCAATCAGCAGTCATCCATCAATTTTTTTTACCTCTATGTTCAAAAATGGGGCACCTACATACCGAGCCCCTATAGCCGCAGATATGTCGGCAAGTACATTTGCAGCATGGGCAAGCGTGCAGGTGGCCACAGAGCAGGTGGTCAACTCGTTTGAAGCTATTCGTCAATGGTGGCATGTCATTAGGCAACAGAGGTGGCACAACAGCTGAAGTAAAATATAACACGGCAAGGTGCATAGGCGTAGTTTTCGGAGGGTACGAGGGATACTAGTACCGCTCACTTGTTGGACTGGATGGTACCATACCCTACCACTTATTATCTCGGAGAAAGATCTTTTATATGGGTAATCATCATCATCGTAAACACTATCATCGTCTTCATTCTTATTATTATTGTCGCCCATTGCTGGAACAGATATTTAAAACTGTTTATTATTTCCATATTTCTTTTTAACTGGCAATACCACTTTCTGTAGGCTAATGGGTTGCGGTGTGTCAACCTAGAGATTCAACATTAAACGAATATATATAAGCTGAATATATTAAGCGAATATATATATATATATATATATATATATATATATATATATATATATATGATAGATGATAATGCATAATGCATATATAATAATATATATATATAAATGGAAATAATTAACAGTTTTTAAATATCTAGCAATGGGCGACAATAAGATATATAATAAGATATGATGCGATAATGCACACACATATATATATATATAATTATATATATATATATAGTCGCGAATTGGAAATTATGCGAAACTTGGTACCCCCACTTTTCTTGACCAAAGATACGCCTCTGGCTAGGCGAATTCATAAAAGAATTAAAATGAAGCTGAAATGTAAAAAATAAACGACGTCTTTACGGAGAACTACAAGGGTAAAGGATGAATAGAATTTATAAACAAAGGTGCACTAACGCGATTGTGTATCGAGAAGATTATAGGTATTCGCGTATGTGCCGATATGTATGCGCAGGAACATGTGTATTCACACATATTTATATATATATATATATATATATATATAATATGTGATCATATATATATATAATCTAGTGATTATATATATATATATATATATAATTATATGGTCTAGTTTATGCATATGCATGATTGCGCTCATGCATATTTATTAGTGTATCTACATGGTAAATAGCGTTGTAGCTGTTTCGCAGAATTTGAGATGATATAATAAGATATGATACAATAATGCATGATATGATACGTGACTGTGATATCGTGTCTTGTCAGGTCACGTTGCAAATATACAAATATATATTCTTTATATATATAATATATATATTTTAATATGTTCATGCTCATTGTTAATCTTGGTACATGGTAAATGTGTGCGTAAGCCCGCGAGTGTACTTTTGTATATGTATGTATGTATATATGCATGCATTAATTATACGTATATATTCATATATATATATATATATATGTTTATATACATATAAACGTATATCTGTATATAAATGTTTATATTTATATATATTTGTTAATAATTGTCGAGTTGCTACGCATAAATTTTATTTTTTCACTAACCACCTGACTTTTATCTCAATCTGACTCTTGCACTTGAAGTAAATATTGCAACGCAACACCAGCTCTCTAAAACCTGCAAATTATATAGGGCATTTTTTATTTTATTTAATTATTGTAATTGTTGTTTTCATTATTGTGGTAAAATTGTTGTTATTAGAGGGTGCTTCATCGACAGTGGCATAGCGTACTGTTGAGTAAATATGGGGAGTCCAACCTCTGAGCTGCTCGCTGGTTTTACGCATTTAGCTACCGTCATCAAAGCGCTGTGTTCAGATGCATACGATATATATATTTATGTGTGTCTGTATATATATATGTGCATATAAATATATATATATATATATATGCACATATATATATATACAGACACACATAAATATATATATATATATCGTATGTTATGCATCTGGGCATTACTTTAGCGCTTTGATAACGGTTAACAAATGCGCTAAAAAAGTGCTTGAGAGGTATCCAGAGTTTGGGACTTCAACTGCCCGCCGTGGCTGCGAGATATTTTTATATTTATACTTAGCTTTCAATGAGTACATATACTTACACTGTCGATGGAAGATGAGGCGGCGAGGGGAGATGATTTAGCCACCCTTTCTCATATACCGAGACTAAGAAACAGGAGGTCGTAAACAATTCATACCCAATGCAGAACCTTCAGGATCATCTGACACCAGGAAGGGTCAGAATTGGTGATGAAAATACTAAACATTTGCAGTAGGCTATTCCCACACACATAAATAGTTAAGTTTCACTTTCTGTTTAGTGGGTCGTGTATATGATCCAATTTTTTGTTGTTGTCATAGTTAAGAGTTCGTTGAATGTTTAATTAGAAAGACGATCTGTTCTTCATCGCCATCTGTAATGCCTTTAATTTGGTGACCATATTCTAGCGGAACTCTGGTTCCTTCTGGGTCTACCGGTTGTTTCTCAATACCCATGTCAATGCTTCATGCCTGTATTTTCTTTTGCTGACTTTTTGGGATTCAATAAACGAAGAATGAATGAATGAATGAATGAATACATACATACATACATATGCATATATTATATATATTTTAGATAATACTGAAAGAATTATTAGTAAGTTTGTAAATTTTAAGTGCATACCATATGGAAATTAAAATCAGTTGTCTTACACAAATGCATACATACATATACACGGACTTCATGCATAATGTAATATATAACACACAGACAGGCACACATACAAGTTTAATAACATATATAGACTACCAACATAATATATACATACGGATATAAATAAATACATATATTTAGTTGCATACTTACAAGTTGCATGCATGTATTTAGACCTTTTTATATTAGGGCTGCGAATTTGAACGATTTAATAAATCGATTAATCGTTAAAAATATTAATCGATTAATTTCACTTGTTCGATTAATTGTTTTAGTTTTGCTATTGTTGGTCCCAATAGCTGGAACCAGTTACCTCAGTCCCTCAGGACTGATCTTTTCTCTATTTCTTTTGACCAGTTCCGTCAGCGCCTGAAAACCTCTCTTTACCAGTGAAGACACTGGCCCGGGTCGGGAGCGCCTCTGTTTTTGAGTGGTGCTATATAAATGCTGGATTACGATTACGATTATTTTGCTTACTTCATGATGTCGAGCGACTAATTTTCGGAGTAAACAATATGGCGAACAATGATAATGCGAAACGTTTGAGTGGAAAATTGAGTGATCATTTTGCATTTAAGGTAAATGCTGATGAAAGAGTCGAAGATGGCGACAAAACGGGAGCACGACGAACGCCCGATTGTCCAGGTTCCCGATTACGCTTTCCCCGATACAAACTCCCCGATTACAAACTCCCCGATAGGCCCAACACCCCGACAGACCCAAGTCCCCGAATAAGCAACTAATCCCAAGTCCCCGACAGGCCCAAGTCCCCGATTGGTTATTTAATCTACACAAGAAGGGGAGCACGACGAACGCCCGATTGTCCAGGTCCCCGATTACCCTTTCCCCGATACAAACTAATCAACACCCCGACAGACCCAAGTCCCCGAATAAGCAACTAATCCCAAGTCCCCGACAGGCCCAAGTCCCCGATTGGTTATTTAATCTACACGTAAGACCATTTAGTGTCAGTCTGTATAGGTCTGTATAGGCTTCATAATGTCGTTCACGTAGGCCTATTGCATGTCACTTGTTTAATGAAGGCGTATTCGTATCTATTTAATGAAACTTGGTAACTTAATCTACACTTAGGCCTATAGAGGGTGACACTAATAATCTGGGCCTTATCGGTTGACGGAAACTGAGCTGAATACAAGCAAAGCCGGTTATTCGAGCAGCACCGACATATATAAGAACCAAATGAAGACAGTATTATTATACATAAAGTCAGAATTAATTTTAGATTAACTAGATTCCGGAAATGGATATGCAACGTGGAGAATTTTCTACGACGCAGCGTGGTAAAAAGATTTTAAATTACTTAGGCTACTTTTATAACAAAAACAAGTTATATAAGAATGGAGATACTACTTTAATTCTGTGGGAATGCGAGCGTCGTCGCGAAATGCGATGTTCTGTGTACGTTACGACAGATGAAGAGGGGAGTGTAGTAAAACGTCCCACGTCACTGCACATCCATGATGAGCCTGGACCTGCGCGAGCAGCAATGATGAATGTCCGCCATAACCTTCTGGAAGAATGTCAACGTCGACCTGAGGCTTCTCCGGCTGCGCTTCTTAATGAATTTGTGACGCCTGATGTGGCCACACAGCTTCCTAGTGAACGGTCACTCAAACGCGCCATCCAGCGGAAGCGGAAGCATACGATGCCGGTGGACCCCATTACAGCCAGCAACATCGTCGTCGCTGATCCATGGCGAGTGACGCTGGACGGCCAGGCCTGGTACCTGGGTGACGTCCGACTCAATGAAGATAGTGGTTACATATTCACAACAGAAAACAATCTATCGAAACTACAGGTAAGAGCTCATAAATTAATTGTATTACTGTAATCAATGTATTTCATACTATGTCAATATGTTACTTATTGCTACACAATTATTTCATTATATATGTGTACACTGATCCATATTTATGAGCGTCCTATATTTTTTGAACTAAATGAATAAACTCCGGCATTGCAAACTTTTCATTTTTAACAGTATTGTCTGGCTGCATTAGTACTTTACGCCGAGCTTTAACACGTATGTAGGCGTTTAGACAGGACCGACGCCAGCACTGGGCGAGAAGTAATTTATCTTAAATTAACTGACTTAATATAATCTTCACACAGGAATGCATCCCAATGCAAAATCTTTACTTTAGTATCGTAGTTAATGATAGGCCTAATCATCTACGAGGCTGGTGTTTGGCCTAAGTGCTTCTTTTGGATCATTTTATTGATGAGCATATTATTCATCTCTGTGCGGTGAACATTGATGGCTGTTTAATATCACAATAATGATAATGGAAGGTTGATATACGTAAAGATTCACACATTTCATGAACACTAGATACTTTTGTTGTTACAGGACTGTGACCTATGGTTGGCGGACGGGACTTTTTCCGCAGCCCCTCACCAATTCCTTCAGCTTTTCACAATCCACGGATTTTACCGAGGAAGAGTGTTTCCGTTCGTGGTCATGTTTACAACTAGAAGGACACAATCTATGTACAATGCATTGCTCAGTAAGCTCGTACAACTGTCATCTGAGCGATTTCTGATAAATTTCTCAGCTAAGTTCTTATCGACTGACTTTGAATTGGCATCAATTAATGCGTTTCAAGAGGTTTTCCCCGGCGTTGTTGTTAACGGATGTCACTTCCATTTGTGTCAGGCAGTGATTAGGAAGGTTGCCGATATGGGTCACAAAAGAACTTATCAAGATGATGAACAGTTTGCCATTCATGTCAGAATGTTGATGGCACTTGCATTCTTGCCTACAGACAGCGTCAAAGATGGATTTGCTTTAATACAATCAACCGCCCCAGTATCTGCGGCAGAAGTTGTTGAATATTTTAACAGCACGTACGTAAATGGACCGGTTATTCGCGGTTCGGGGGTTACTGCTGTAAGACGACCACCTATGTTCCCACCTACGTTGTGGAACGTCGCTGAAAGATTCCGAAATCTGATGCCGACCACAAACAACCATGTTGAAGCATGGCATCGTCGACTCCAAAGCTTGATTGTAACAGATCATCCAGCCTTCTACAATTGCCTACATAAGCTGCGACAAGAGCAGCGGCACACCGAATTGGAGCTGCTCCGTATGGAACGAGGGTACAGACAGCCTAGACGCAGACGAAGCATTGATGAGAATGAGAAGCGTATAAGTACGCTAACTCAAGATCTGACTGACGGTCGTAAAGACATTTCCACTTTTTTGCGTTCCGTTGCATACACATTTTCGAAGTATAATGTGCCGACAGCTGTTACTGATTCTATTGATGCCAATGCTGCAGGAGATGTTGCAAATGTAGCAGTTGTAGCGACACCAAACCGCCGTCGTTGTCTACGCGATTTACCTTCGCGCAGAGCAGCAGCATCGACAACTGCGGCGACGACGACAACAGCCAGATCAGTAAGACCAAGAACAGAAATAAGATCGAGAGCACCAGCAACAATAGCAAGACCAATACCAGTTCGACCAGATGCAATAAGACCAGATGCAGTACCAGAAGTACCTGCATTGCCAGCATCGGCAGCAGCAGTTAGTGCATCGCCAGGAAATGAGTCGGCACCAGAAACAACTATCTCTGCAGAGTGCCCTGTTTGCAAATGCGGAAGATCAGATACAGCTATTATTCCATGCGGGCACTGTGCATGCAGTTCTTGTATTAATGTTCTTTTTGGCGCACCATCAACAAGGGGAATCAGCAAAACATGCCCAGTGTGCCGCAGTAATATAAGGGATATAATGCGCTTGCATTTTTGAAAAACTTGTCAGCCTTAGCAAGTAGAATATTTTGAAGTAGTTTGTGGACAATTCTCTTATAGCTGTCTTCTGAATTCAGCGTGCAGTAAGGAATTCAAATTACATATTGGTACACGTACACAAGTAAAAATATTATTTACATTAATCTAACTGGCTTTGCCTTTATTCAACTCTGTTTCCGTCTACCGATAAGGCCAAGACGATTGGTGTCACCCTCTTTAGCCTATACAGACTGACACTAAATAGTCTTACGTGTAGATTAAATCACCAATCGGGGACTTGGGCCTGTCGGGGACTTGGGATTAGTTGCATATTCGGGGACTTGGGTCTGTCGGGGTGTTGGGCCAATCGGGGACTTGGGCCTGTCGGGGACTTGGGATTAGTTGCATATTCGGGGACTTGGGTCTGTCGGGGTGTTGGGCCTATCGGGGAGTTTGTAATCGGGGAGTTTGTATCGGGGAAAGGGTAATCGGGGACCTGGGCAATCGGGCGTTCGTCGCAAACCCGACAAAACTTAAACGTCTTCATTGCAATAAACAGTGCGCTAACTGTGGTTCACGCACATCGCCAACGTATGACCTTCATTATGTGGAATAATTGTTTTTGTAGAAAGTAGTAACTGACTCAGTGACTACATTTTAACAGTTTACACAACAGTCACCAAATAAATCGAATTAATCGATTAATTGAAGTTAAATTTAGGATTAATCGAGTTTTTGTTTAATCAGAACCAACCTTATTTTATATAGGCCTACATGCATACAGACGTATTTAGCTGCATAAATATATCCACATAATATGCATTTTTATACTTACGTATATATATATATAGTGCATAAATACACACATTTGTATACATACATACATGCACACATACATGCATAAATGCATAAATGCATACATATTTACATAATCATGCATTGATGTTACTTGTTGCGTCTTGACAGCAAATTATGAAATAAACGAAAATACAATAAGCGTTCATGAGTACATTTTTACAAAGAGTATTTTGGTTTACTCAGCATCCAAAGAAGAGGCAAAGGATGATTTCCTACGATTGGTCAAAACTGTGCTACCTGGCTCTTATTTTATCAATCACCCAATCTGATGCAGAAAAGTCGCATTATCACGTTCATCATCGTCAAAATCATTATCTTCTTCTTTTTCTACATCATCATGACAATCATCGTAATTATCATGATTGTTATCATCTTCATCATCATCACAATCATCACCACTATCACCATAATCATCACCATCATCATCATAGCCCTCGTCAGCATCATCATAACCAGCATCACCATAATCATCATCATCATTGTCATCACCATCACCATCATCAGCATCATTACAATTCTTATTATTATTATCATTATCATCATTATCATCTTTCTTTTAGGTCATTTGTCAAATCCAATGCTTTTGTTCTGTGTAGTCCAAATAAATTCGTGTTTTCATTTCCGCTCGATAGTTTAGATGTTATCGTGCTGGAGTGTCAATCGACAGATCGGGGTTCAAATCCCGCCAGGGCAGACATTTTTGCCGAGATTTCTGCCCCACCTTCGTCACCTAGCCAACACAGTCATAATGAGTACACTGACCGCACACTGGCTGCTTCAGGGCTGGCTTAAGGACTGCTCTTCTTCTTCTTCTTACACTGTCAACATCTTGCGCAGTCACCGTCTTACCTGGTTTCTTGCATTTTCTTTGAAGCTCGTGTATAGCACATTTATAGAAGATCCCAATTAAGAAATGCAAGGCGCTCAATTGAAACTTATTTTCAGACAATTTCTTACCGCAAAAATTTATACAACATATTCGTTTACTGAGAAAAACTGGTTGTCAAACCGCAACCAAGTAGGCCTACAGGTTATGAGAAAAAGGAGTAATAGACTCTGGTGTATTAGTTGCTTTCAATGTTAATGCAGTTGAACGTTAATCAGCATATGCTTATGATTATCCACAAGCCCAAAAAGTAGTAACGGGTGTTTCAATCTCTACATGCGAAGAGTGTTCTTGACTCGCTGCATACTAAAAGCACAGGACATGGTTTTAAACTCTCTAGCACCCATGCAAAGGAAATGGCCTTTCAGTCTTTAGCAGTTAAAAGTAAGTAGGGCCTAAGTAGCCCTTATTTGTATCTGACAAGCGCACATGCGTTACATTGTATACAACGATCACAAACATTTTAAAATAAACTATAGCAGTAGCAGATTATAAAGTCACACATGCACAACTAAATATAACTAAAGGGCGCGGGGTATGCTCGGTGCTTTGCAGCCGGAGGGTTGCGGGTTCAAATCCACCTCAAGCCGCCGCGTATATAGGGACCTTGGGCAAGTCCTTCACTCGCAATTGCTCATGCGCTTCGGCGTGAAACTCCGATTCAGTGTCCGCGCTGTATAGTCGGAGCTCCTCTGAGTAGAAATCTTGAAGGGGCGCTATAACAAGTGCTCGAAATGAATGAATGAATGAATTATTGAATTAATGAAAGATACATCGGTTAACAAAACTGCTCTAAAACAATTTAAAATTAACAAAAGGCAGCATAAAATGATGCATTCTCTTGCGAAGTAAGTACTTGTCCTCAAGAAGAGGTGGCAAGGGTTGGTTGTCACGCCCTGTGTTTACACGCAGAGCGCCACCGGAAGTCCAATCGTTGTCGGAGATTTGATTTACCATATATGCATATCTCCTGTTGTTCAGAATCAACTGAATTAGACAAAGCAGATTCCAGCAGCACAACTTCTTTTGTCTTGTGCTATAAAAGATTACTTACTGACTTCTGATTGTCTCACTTCTGATTGTCTTGCTCTTATAGGGTACTCTGATGCCAAGAATATCGTGGATGCAATCTTAACGGGGACTATGCTTAGAAATGCAAACCTTGCAGCATCGACTACCAATGAACTCGCAATTATTCAAACAATCTACCAACGTGAAGGAGCTCTTTTGGACTTTTTCTTTTCCCGAGACAATAGCATGTTACAATTGTTACATTAACTGTCTATTTTGCAAAATGTGAACCTTTTGTCTTGCATCAATAAAAGGCTTTGCTTCAATAAAAGGCTAATTGCATACTTACTAACTTACCTACCTACTTACCTACTTAGTTACATACCTACTTAGTTACATACCTACTTAGTTACTTGCCTACTTAGTCACATGCCTACTTAGTTACTTACCTACTTTGTTACTTACCTACTTACTTACTTGCCTACTTATTTCATGGGAAAAGATTTTGATCTTGAAGGTGATATTTGTTAACTTCTTAGAATCTATAGTTGGGTGTGGATGCGGGTGACCCACGCTTAGTCTGACTCCAGTAAAAGGGACTCTGGCGAAAGATCATGAGACCACTGACTAAGACGATTCATTCATTCTTTCATTCTGAGAACATGTAGCCTATAGCGCGTCTTCAAGATTCCTAGTAACAGGCGCTCTCTGCTCTAGCCTACAATGATGTTAATTGTCATTTCGAAAAAAAATATAAGATCAGTTAGCAAAACAATGCGCAGTCAGTGTTATTTAAGTTTCAATTTACTTTTCAGTTTTAGTTTTGTTTTGACTTTTCAGTTTAGTTTTAGTTTTAGTTTTCAACTCTTTTCAGTTTAAGTTTTAGTTTAAGTTTTCAAAACTTTTCAGTTTTAATGCAGTTCTGTAAACATTCAGCAAAAGCAATTAAATGTCATTTTTTTATTAATGACATTTGTTTGATTAGCAAGAACAACAGATCTTATTAAATTCATGCTTTCATGCTATTGAGCTGCAGTTTCAAGCACTCAACGCTAACCGTTGCAGACATGTCCGCCGCTCGGCGTGTTTGCCACACAGAAAAATTAATTCAGTTTTCAACTTTCAAGTTTAGATTTAGTATTAGTTTTGTACTTTTCAGTTTAGTTTTAGTTTCAGTTTTCAGAACTTTTCAGTTTTAGTTTTAGTTTCCGTTAACTGAAATAGAACTTTTCAGTTAACAATAAAGCTTTCAGTTTTGGTTAACTTAAATAACACTGTGCGCAGTAAGCTAGAAGAGTCACAACTGGCGAGTCAACGCACATGCGTGGAACCAAACAACGGATTCGCGTCGACAACTGAAGATGGCATGCATGGATGTTCAGAGTCTCTGGACCAGTTGTTTCGATAGAGTAGAGCGACGACAGGTGACAGCGTTCGCACACACGATGACGCTGCCGACGAGCAGCAGTCCCTCACTGGTAGAAGATGATGCACGTCCGACTATTCGTCGATGCATATAATGGAGTACGCCGTAAAAGGCATTTGTCGTGTATCTGTCACATGGGCCAAGGCGACTTGCGAACAAAATACCCTCAGACGCAGAAAATCCTTGCAAAACCGAAGAATAAGTCCGGTATCCAAAACCTAGCACCAGAAAACTTCATCATGTTCGCATTTACAGAGAAAATTCTGCATTTAGACGAAATAATCCTTCAAAATGACGGAAAAGTCGATCAGAGACCGACCTGGCTGATGACATGCGCAGATATTCTCATGCTGATATCTTAGTAGTTTAGCACCTTGCTCGGGCAAACTACATTAATCGTAGATGTGCGTCAGTGACTATGATGCAGTGTACTCGCGTTTACATAGGGTTAAATCAGAGGTGTCCACACTTTTTTAATGGTGGACCAGTGGTTATAGTCTCCACCAAGTGGCGGGCCAGGGTGCCAAAGACGCCTGAGCAAAATGAGGGTATACGGGTTTGAGAGGAGGTTCGGTGAGCCCGGCCTCATACAATTTTTTGCAAAACTAAATCTTAAGTGGTGCATTTTTTTTAGCATACAAACAGTCGTATTAGGCGCATAAAATCTTAATTTTGATCTTCATTATCAATCACGAATATCACGGTAGTCTTATAAGGTACATGTAAAGGTATAAGCAGGCGTGAAAATCATCATCGGTTTGCCAGAATTGGCCTGCGGGCCGGCTTTTTGACACCCTTGGGCTAAATCAAACTTTATACTAGAAGATTTTTCTCGGTCAAGCCAATGTGCGACGTTCTCCACTGGCTCCCCTCTGATCAGCGGATTGCGCATATATGATAGCTGCCGTAGTCTGGCCCTGCCTATTGTGCCTCGCTCCTGCCTATCTTTTGCGAGCTCAATTGTCCCGTCCTTAGTGCTAGGGGCTCTTGATCCCTCTGCTCATCTAAACAGAGTCTCCATCTTGTCCCTTTTGCCCTCACCTCCACTATTCAGAACCGTTCTTTCTCTGTTGTGGGTTTCTCGACCTGAAAGTCCTCTCTCTGGAGCTTTGCCTCTTTCCTAGGACCTTCCTCTTGTGTTCCTTTCTCACCTACTAAAACTTTGGCCGTGCTGGAGTTGGGAGCACCTCTGAGTAGTTTTTTTGAAGGGTTCTATAGAAATGTTCGATATGAATGAATGTGGATTTTAATGAGCAGATCTACATGCTCATACGAGCTCAACTTACATTTTGAGAATTTTCAGCAGACTATAGACCACGTTGTTTAAGGGTTTGCACGCAGGGTAGCAAGTTGGGATAATCACTGTCATTGTGATTATGCATGACGGCCAAATGCCAACTGAAATGAGTACAAACTCAAACCCATTTCCGCCTTAGATTCTTTGGCTGCAGCCGGAGGGGCTATTAACTGTCTCTCTCTGCCTCTCTGTCTCTCTATCTCTCTGTCTCTGTCTCTGTCTCTGTCTCTGTCTGTCTCTGTCTCTGTCTCTGTCTGTCTGTCTGTCTCTCTCTCACTTTCTCCTGCCTTCTCTCGTCCCCTTTCTTACCTATCTCTCTCTATATCGTATACTCTTTATATCTCTGTCTTCGTCTCTCAATCTTTCTCTTTCCGTCCCTCCCTCTCTCGCTCCCTCACTCTGTATTTCTTAATCTCCTATTCTCTTCCTCTCTTTCTTTCTCTTTCTCACTTTCTCTCTCCCTCCCTCCCTCCGTTCCGCCCTCTTTATCTCTCTTTCTTTGAAGCGAGATACTCTACCTTCCTCTCCCTCTCTCTTTGTCACTCTCTCTTTTTCTCTTTGTCTCGCTCCTTATTTTTCTTTATCTCTGTGCCTCCCTCTTTCTCACCATCCGTACCTCTATCTCTCTCTTTGTCTATCTCCTTCTCTTTCTCTTTTTCAATTCGTCTCTCCTTCCTTCCCTTCCTTCTTTGTCTGTCTCTGTCCGTCCTTCTCTCTCTCTCTCACTCTCCTTTTCTCCCTTCCTCCCTACATCCGTCCCTGTTTTCTTTCTTTCTCTCACTCACTTTCTCTTTCTACATCTCCCTCTCTAAACGCCACCACCACCGCCACCACACACACACACAAAACACCACACACACACACACACACACACCACCACCACCACCACCACCACCACCACCACCACCACCCCACGACCGCCACTTTCATAACTACCACCACCAAATGCATCGCCGCACTAGATCACTATAATAACTGTCTCACACGTGCTCAGTATTTCTCTAAGTGTAAAATAAGCCTTTCTGTCGCATACACGTCAATGACTTGGATAAGAGATATACGAAGCACTAGGTTTGACAAATCGCTGAAAACAATTGGAATTACTTTAATGCGCTTTGTGAGGTACATAAAAGACGGAATGTATACATTCATACATACATACAAACATACATGCACATACATACATTTATACACGTAGACTACATACATGCATAGATACATACATGCATAGGCCTACATATATAACCTACGTACTTACATACATACATACATACATGCATACATCATGTATTCACACCCATCGCCTGTAACCGGTTGATGGCAGTCGACAGGAAAGATGATGAAGGTAGTGGTGGTGGTGGTGATGGTGGTGGTGATGGTGGTGGTGGTGGTGGTGGTGGTGGTTGTGGTAGTGGTGGTTGTGGTTATGGTTACTGTGGGGTGGAGGCAATTGTGGGGTGGTGATGTTTTGGTGATAGCGGTGCTGTGGTAACGCTCACTCAGTTCTTAAGATTCTTTGGTGCTTGGGTAAATGACAACCCATACTGTATTGTATTTTATCTAGACATCTATAAAGCGCCCCTTACCGGATGAAACATCCAGAAGCGCTCCCAGTGCGCATGACCCCGAGAGGAACAATCAGGTTTGAAAAAAAGAGAAGGAGAAGGAGTGGCTTTCCCTTCCATTCCCAACCGAGGAGAATTCCCAGACTTCTCTGCCCAATCAGCAGTCATCCATCAATTTTTTTACCTCTGTATTCAAAAATGGGGCACCTACATACCGAGCCCCTATAGCCACACATGTGTCGGCAAGTACATTTGCAGCATGGGCAAGCGCGCAGGTGGCCACAGAGCTTGTGGTCAACTGGTTTGAAGCTATTCGTCAACTGGTGGCATGTCATTAGGCAACAGAGGTGGCACAACGGCCGTAGTAAAATATAACACGGCAAGGTGCATAGGCGTAATTTCGGAGGGTACGAGGGATACTAGTGTCTAGTACCGCTAACTTTTTGGACTGCATGAATGGTACCATACCCTACCACTTATTATGTCGGAGAAAGATTTTTATTTGGGTCATCATCATCATCATCATCTTCATTCTTTTATTATTGTCGACAATTGATGAACCAGATATTTAAAAACTGTTAATTAGTTTCATTTTTCTTTTTAACTGGCAATACCACTTTCTGTAATGGGTTGCGGTATGTCAACCTAGAGATTCAATATTAAACAAATATATTAAGCGAATATAATATATATATATATATATATATATATATATAATATATATATATATATATATATATATATATATATATAACATTTAGCGAAAGAAGAAATAATGCAAAACTTGTTACCCGCACTTTCGAGACCAAAGATACGCCTCTGAGAAGTCGTAGCGTATAGAAGAATTAAATTGAAGCTGAAATGCACAAAAGTAACCGAGGTCGGTAGGGAGAACTAAAAGGGAATACACGGATATGAAGAATTTATAAAAAAGAGCAGTAGGCCTATAATTATGTATAGGCCTACCTGCGCGATTGTGTATGGAGAAGATTGTATGTATTCGTGTATGTGCCGATATGTATGCGCAGAAACATGTGCACGTATCACACACATATTATATATATATGTATATATATATATATATATATGGTCTAGTTTATTGCATATGCATGATTGCGCTCATGCATATTTATTAGTCTGTCTACATGGTAAGTAGCGTTGTAGTTGTTTCGCAGAATTTGAGAAGATATAATAAGATATGATACGATAACACTACGTAACAAAATTTTACTTTTTGTTTGTTCCTGGGTATTAAGTGTTATTTCCTAATTGCTTCTGCCTCAAAAGTATAGAAAATGGCCATTATACCCCAAAGACTTTGCTTTTCAGGCCAGGAGATTGATATATTCTGAAATGTAACTGCTTCTTCGGAACATTGAAATATAAAGCCAGTTATGTGTTAACTCGAAGTAGCTGTACAGCTTTTGTGAACTTCCGGGAATATTCTAGAATGTGCGAGAACCTTCGACACCTATAAATAGCTACAGGTAGTAGTATAAATAAAGATGCCTTTAGCCCACCATGCACTTCAGTTTATTTGTACCTTTGACTAGGTGCATAGCTAGATACAACTCAGATGGCATCAAGAGGCTGCAAGTATCCGGCTGACGCATTCGGTGTCACGACAACTCGTCGAACAACATTTCGTCTACGACACTTCGTCGAGCGACAATTCGTCGAACGACATTTCGTCTACTAAGTTATTTGATATTGTCACTTTAAAATGGAAGCTGGATTGATGAAAAACTGTTTCACGAAATGGAAGTGGGATTGATGAAAACATTCCTGTGTTGAAATAGAAGCTGAATTGATCAAAATAATTTCTCACGTAAAATAAGCTGGAAATCAACCTGGATGCATGGATGAAAATAGGTTTCCATTCAACAGAAGCTGGATTGATGATGAAAATAATCTTGTCAGTAATTAGAAGCTGGATTCCTGAGAATATATAGCACGTTTTAGCGAAACTATAAGAAAGCGGCCTCTGTTGATTAGCCGTAATGGATACAGATACACTAGTAGACGAAATGTCGTTATACGAATTGTCGTAGACGAAGTGTCGTTATACGAAATGTCGTTCGACGAGTTGTCGCGGAACCAAAATGCGGAACCGACGCATTCTGCTATGTCTGCGGCCAATTTATGAAGACAAGAGCGAAAAAAGTACTCTGTTGAAACATCTGCTAAGATGTGTGAGGCCTACAAGGCATATTTTGGAACTACTCCGGATAGAAATCAGTCGCCTTCAGAAGAACAAGTATATCAGTGTCAGAGAGCGATGAAGACGTTGTAGATCCAGACTATAATTTCTGGCTCATGACAAAAATCCGTACTATCCAAACCAAAAAGACCTCAACGACTTGATCAGAGATCTTGGTCTCACCAAGTCCAATGCAGAACTTTTGACGTCTAGACTCAAGCTACTCCATAATGGGAACAAGTATCCGTCTCTTCCTCTGGCTCACTCGGTACACCTCAAAGAGGATTACAACAGCGTGAAAACCTTGTTAGCCGACTTGAAGTTCGATGAGTACGGCTGGGATGTCATAGGAGACTTCAAAATTGTATCATTCCTGATGGGTCTGCAAGGGGGTTGGACAAAGTTTCCTTGCTACCTTTGCCTTTGGGACGGCAGAGACAAAAAGGCGCACTACCACAAGCGGGACTGGCCCCAGCGGACCGAGTTCAATGTGGGTGGCAAAACTGCCAAGTGGGAGCCTCTGATGGATCCTCGGAAAGTGCTCATGCCACCACTGCAGATTAAATTGGGCCTAGTGAAACAATTTGTCACGGCTCTAGATAAGGAATCGGTAGCTTTCAAATACCTTCAAGGTTTCTTCCCTAAGCTGTCTGAGGCCAGGGTCTAAGCTGGTGTCTTCGTGGGACCACAAATAAAGAGAATCATGGAGTGTAAGGATTTCTCCAAGATGCTTTCTAGGACTGAGAAAGCGGCTTGGAATAGCTTCGTAGCGGTGGTTAGAGGCTTCCTGGGCAATAACAAGGCCGAAAACTATGTAGAGCTGGTTGAGACTCTAGTGAAGAACTACAGTAAAATGGGATGCAGGATGTCCCTGAAAGTTCATATCCTTGATGCTCACCTTGATAACTTCAAGGAGAACATGGGAGCATACTCGGAGGAGCAAGGCGAGCGCTTCCACCAGGATATACTAGACTTTGAACGTCGCTACCAAGGACAGTACAATGAGAACATGATGGGAGACTACATCTGGGGGCTGATTCGTGAAAGTGATTTACAGTGTAGCCGTAAATCTCGCAAAACTACGCATTTCTAAATTTCGGGTGGTCAATTTTTGTATCATTCTAGTATTGATACATGTTGCTTTAGAGTCATTTTGTGGTTTCTTGTGACCTATATAGTTTTCTTCTGAATTCACGTGAACACAAACAAACAAATTCGCTCGTTTGTTGTGGAAATAGGTTTTTCTCTTAAATATCATTCTCCAGTCCACAAAAGCAAAGTTTAAACAGAATAACAACCATTTCCTATACTTTTGAGGCACAAATAACCAGGAAATTACACTCATTGCCCAGGAACAAAAATCGTGTTACATAGTGTAATGCATGATATGATACGAGATTTGATATCGTGTCATTTCAGGGCACGATGCAAATATATATATATATACATATTCTGCATATATATATATATATATATATATATATATATATATATATATATGTTCATGTTCATTGTAATCTAGGTGCATGTTACATATGTGTGTATAAGCCCGCAATTGTACTTTTGTGTATGTATGTATGTATGTATTATATGCATGCATAAATATATGTATATATTTATATATATTTATAGATACATATAAATGTATATGTGTATATATTTACATGTATATATATATATATTTGTTAATGATTCTCGAGTTGTTATGTATAAATTATATTTTTTAATTAACCACCTGACTTTTATCTCAAGCTGACTCTTGTATACTAGAACAGTGGTTCTTAACCTTTTCAAGGGACCGAACCCCAAGAGAAATCCATGACCACTCACCGAACCCCTCAAGTTTGAACAATAATTTTTTAACTAATGGGAACAAAAGGAAATAAAAATTGTACCAAAATGTGGCACAATATTAATACATTCAATACATGAACTACTAACAGTTAACTAACCGTATCAACACTTTTAAATAAAAGTCGAAAAATAAAAATAAAATAGCAAATGATTTTTCACTCACACTCACTGACCCTGAATATGTATATATTTCAGAGGACCTCTGCCGAACCTCTGGCACTGGCTCACCGAACCCCAGGGGTTCGGTCGAACACTGGTTAAGAAACACTGGACTAAGCTTAGAAGTTAATATTGCAACGCAACGCCAGCTCTTTAAAACCGGCAAATTTTATAGGGCATTTCTTTATTATTATTTAATTATTGTAATTGTTGTTTTCATTATTGTGGTAATGTTGTTGTTATTGCAGTTGTTATTGCTATTGTCATCATCATCATCATCATCACCATCGTCGTCGTCGTCGTCGTCATCATCATCTCTTAAGCGCCACTATCTAATGGCCAAGCATTTTATAATGGCGTTTATAAATAGTTAGGTAAGGACTTACCGTGTCAGGGCAAGTTCGAACTTGCACTCTCCTCCTTACAAGTCAAGCGCTAGCTCTAAACAATCTGTTACCATGTCCCACGCGGTGTTTCTAGCCTAACAGAAAATGGCCTAGGTACAGAGTGTGTCAAAAAAAGACCTTCGGATGCACCCGGTCACCTATAGCTAGCCATTAATTCTAAAACTGTGGCAGTATAATTTGGGAAGATTGAAGGCCTTAAAATTGGAAAATGTGTAGCACCACAGGAGTTGGAAGGATTGAAGAGCGAGTGAAACTGATGCAGAATGAAACAGTTTGACGCCTAATAGGTTTCAGTCTTTCAGGTTCAAGTCGGAGATCACCCCAGACCAAATATTGCTTTGCACCCAGTGACTGTGTAATATCAACCCGGAGAGCTTAGAGAACCATTATGTATATTGCCCCTCGTCAACAGGTATAAAACTCACTTATATAACAACTAGTATATATATATATATATATATATATATATATATATATATTATACACCCATATTATTTTTAATAAGGAACTTCTAATAGCCTACTCTTGTGAAGTAGACCCCGGAACGATAGAAATTACTAAGTAACTTATGTATATAAATTATATGTAAATATATGTTCATGCACAACCGATCTAAGTTGCATAAATAACTCATACATAAAGTAGATACAGCTTATGCATGTATAAATTTTATTTAAGTTGGTATAATTATATAACAATTTGCTAGTATGGAAGGAATTACAGCAAGGAGTTTGACCCTATCTTCAACATCCAGTTGACAGTTTCGAGTTTAAGGCGAACAGGTTAGTCAGGCATTTGAGATCAGCTTCATGTTGGCTTTATATACTCTTACTCCTTTCGAATGTAGTTAATAGTTGTCGGAGTTTTACGAAACGTTATGGTTTCTAGGGCCGTTGACGTCGAACTTACCTTATCAAGTCAGGGAATCATCGCTAGCTATTTTGTATATATATATATATATATATATAGAATCGCTAGCTATTTTGTATATATATATATATACATATATAGATCTATATATATATAATAATATATATATATATGTTGTTGTTTAACAATGCTGTTTCATAAAAAATGGTTAACATTGCCTTTCTTCTTAATCCTGGCTGCGGACCGGCAGAGGCGGAGTTCGTCAGGATTAAATCCAAAAGCTTAATGACATCATATGACATCAATGGCCATTGCACAAGTGGCTAAGGCTGATGATTAAAAGCAGTTGATGAAGACTTATCTTTGGTAGAATGCGTTTAAAGTTTCCTAAATAAAGCGATGCATTCATTGTCCAGTGTTAACGACATTTTTGTGGTTGTCAGGGACATATATATTATTATCTACTATCGATGGTTAAACGTATATAATGAATTTTGGTATCTCGTGTTTCAATTTTAATATTGATGGTTGTCAGGGACCTATATATTATTATCTATGCTATCGATAGTTAAACGTAGGCCTATATAATGAATTTTGGTATCACGAGAGTCAATTTTAATATCGATAATATAATTATTGTCGATGATTCGATATTGTTATCGTATTATTTAATCCAGCGGTAGATATTATCCTCCCATGACTGTAAAAGATTGCCGAAACGAAATTAGTAGCACTAGTATTGACATTAAAGTGTAATTGTAACACCATACTAAACGAGCAAATGTAAATTATATTATTTAAATCGACCTGTCATTGTTTTACTTAAATTACATTTGCAAAACATCTGTCTGCCATTTAAGCGTTGTCTGCTAAACTTTAGTCGCGATTAAATTTAAATTTAATTGAAAACTGAAAATGTGGTCAACAAAACATGTGCAGGGTCGTCAAAATGTCTCCACAGCGAGGCTTGATTATGCACTAACTTCTGCTTAAACAGTACTCAGATTGGAGCGCTAATTAATATGTTTTCTGATTTTTGAAGCTCGCCCCGTGAAGGGATTCTTGAATTTTTATCCGGTCCTCGACATTCATGTTATAACAGATGGTTAATAAAGTTTCCTAGTCGCACAAAATGGAACTTCGCTATAAGAATCACAAAATATTAAATATTAGCGATTTATTACATATAACATCAACATCTGCACAGACTCAAACTTATTGATAAAATAGAGCTAAAAAGAAATCTAAGGTTTAGGCCTATGCCTAAATAGTTTGATCGGTGAAACTTTTAAGGTAAAGGTAAAGGTTTAATCGAATTTTTAGGGCTTCTGACCCATTTTGAGCTAGAAAAGTTCCGAAATAATCTGTGCTCTTCCAGTTTCCAATTCTATTTTTATACACGGAGTATATGTGGTTGACTAAACACTCAAGCGTGTATTTAGGCATAGTTGTAGCGCCTTTAGTCCTCTGAGAGGCGAGAAAGAAACTACTACTTATATAATCATCGAAAGAGGTAGGCCTATTGCATGATAAAAAAGCTAAACATTTCTTTTTATTAAGAGATCTTCATGATATAAGTTATCCGCTACGTGTGAAGCTCTTCAACGTTTAAAACTTTCGTTTCTGAATCTTACATCAAACCTACATTCTTTAAAAATTCTACCGGCGTTGTTTACTACAAATAAATATGTTAAAATGATCTATTTTAGGAAAATAACGTTAAAACGCTATAATACAGGGATGACGAACTATGGCACGTGTGCCCAAAGTGGCACGCGCTCAAAGTTTTGGGGCACGCGGAATTTGGAGCGTTCCCCAAAATTAGAAACTTAGAAATAGAAAATCACTGTAGGAATCCACATTTTCGTTTATGAAGGACTTTATTGTGACGCCATTCTAAGACCATCTTTGAAATAATGTCTTTTGATTCATTTTTTACGCTTTGTCAATTGAAACCTACACGAGAAATACAACTCCATGCAGCAAAATTCCAAGGGGAACGCGACGGCATTTTTTAAATGGTTTTAACGGCATTTTGGCACTTACCTTAAAAAAGTTCGCCATCCCTTCATTAATCTGTGGATGTAATCCTTCTAGAGTTCCCCAAACGTGTGAATTTCCGACGTGCAAATCAAATGGATTAATCAGTATCGTAATCTTGAGCTCCACATTTCTAAAGCGCTACTTTAAAGCGAAAGGGCACCAGCTTATTCACGAGGGACTACTGTTTCCTGTAAGCAACCAAAGACTGCTATCTTCTGCATTATAATAATCACGCCACAGAAGCTACTAGATTATACTGGATTAAATTGGGATGGATTGGACAAGTATACTATTTGGCAGCATGCTATAAGGTTTGCGTGAATTCACCTTTTGCGGTCACGTATTTTTTAGAGCCCCAGTTAGCCACAATTTCAACAGTTTCAAGAATGCGCTTAAAGTTATAATTGCTGTGTTTTTATTTTAATCTGTGCTTGTAACTATAAATTTGTGATCTTTCCCATGTGATCTAAATTTTACTTCAACTGTTACAGTATTCCACGCTATGGAATACATACTTAGGCTAAAGCTATATTTGCTCAGCATATTTTTACTTCTATCTATGCATATAACTATAAATTAATTAATTTTCCCCTAATGATCTAAATTCTATACTTTGACCTACCTGCATATATACATATATGTGTATATATGTTTATATGTGTGCATATGTGCATAAATATGCCTATATACACATATATATATATATATATGCATATATATATCTTCTTAAATATATACATTATTATAATGCCATTTTCGTATGGACCTTAATTTCTAATGAAGGACACTTTGACACTTTTCGGATGTGATTCGTGTTAATCTTTCATTTGCATGTGATTCCATTGAAATCTGTCTTGTGCGTTAAATAATCAATCAATCAATCAATCAGTCGGTCAATCAGTCAATCAATCAATCAATCAATCAATCAATCAATCAATCTATCAATCAATCAATCAATCAATCAATCAATCAGTTAGAATTTAATTAATGCCCCTACAAGAGCCCTACTGAGAGTAAGTAAGTAAGTAACACGAAGTATATCCGTTATTGAAAAACGAACTGCTAACCGCATTTGGTGAATATATATATACCGCATTTTGGTGTACATAGTGTCATATTTCATAAAATAAATAAAAAATAAATTTACGTATAAACTTTGCATCCGTGTGACAAAATTTATGTTTTACGAGATAGAGAGTTTGCCTTTTGGCATACTCTATTGTGGGTTCTGAGACATAGCGAGTATGAAACAGGAGCCCATTTCAATATAATAAAACCAGACGCCATGCAGGTTACGGTTGGCAAGCAAAGCGAAAGAGAGAAGTCTCAAGTTTAGACCAGTGATATTTTCGTTAACAGAAATAGGAATTAGAAGTAAAATTATCAATTTCCGTTAACGAGAATAAGAACGAAAATTAGGAATTATTTTGAGAACGAGAATAGAACGAGAACTGAAATACGCTACTGAGAACGGAAATATGAATAGAAATAGGAATTATTTTCAGAACGGAAATTATTACACTATGATAACTTTTGCGGTAGGCCTACATCGTCTGTATAAGTTAGACATCCGTCATAATATGTCCCCGTCGAGATCGGTAATCATAGGCTAAGGTATCTTTGGTATGCATGATCTTTGTTCAACTTGCGGTCTTCCCGCGGTTTACTTTGACAAAGTTTAAGCTGGCTTAGTGTTTGTCAAGTTTAATTTACACGACAATGAGTTTATCTCGCATGTTTGTGGGGGAAAAAAGGTAGCTTACGTCGTAAATTATACAAGTTGGATTTACGAAAAGAGTTCTCACTAAATAGAAGTCGGATTGGTCAATTTTTTCCTTAAATATAGAAGTGGGGCTGATGAAAAGAATCTTGCTTAAATAGACGCTGGATTAATGACAAATAATTCCAAATTAAATAGAAGTTGTATGGATGAAAAATAATTCCTGCCTAAATAGAAGCTGGATTAATTAAAAAGATTGTTGCCAAAGTAGAAGTTGGATTGAAGAAAAATAACAATGCTACAATTAGCGAATTAATTTACTACGCTAAACTATGGTACATGTTTACCGAAAAAGATGGTCCAGTTTGGAAGTACTATGCTTTAAGTACGATGAATATTCGGTTTAATCAATGTACACGCTGTTTGTGGGATAAAGCTGGCTGGCAAGAATTCCAGCAATTTATAGCGCATCTGCAGCGGATTCACGAAGATGCCTATGAATTATTTATATAAAAAACCAGAAACTTAACAAAAACATTTTAAGTTTAGGCTATGTAACAAGCCGGAACTGCCTGGCAGCTGAATGAATTGTGTTTTTGCATTGTGATTTGAGAGCTGAAATAGAAAAATACTTATTCAGAACTGGACTTAGAATGGCAAGTAGAACTGATATTATTTTAGAAGAAATTGAAACTGAAATTATTTCAGAACTTGAATTAGAACTGAAATTATTTCAGAACTTGAATTAGAACTGAAATAGGAATTATTTTCAGAACGAGAATAGAATTAGAACTGAAATTCGATCCGCAGAACTGAATTAGAATTGAAATTGGGAATTAATTTTAGAACTGAAATATCACTGGTTTAGACTTGAATGACGAGCAACTAAATTAACGTAACTAATCCCAAAGCTACGGGTCAGAGGTCACGAAAGCCTCAAAGCCTAACCAACTGATCGGGTAAAGAGTCACAGTGTCCAATGATCAGGTGCAGTGTCTATTGTGTGAAGGATGGGCATGGAATAGTCATAGGTCGGGTGGTTGAAATATAGTACCTTGTGAACTGTAAGACAGATTTTTTAATGGATTCTTTGCTTGGTGGGCGGCCAGGGTAATAAATGCAATATGGTCTTTGTTGTGGCTCTGGCAGGAGAGTGTTGAACCGTTGGTGGCTTGTATAAGTCTCCCACATGGTGGGGCCTAGCGAGTGGAAGGGACAAAACGCTAGCACAAGCGGCAGACTCTGCCGCTCTGCTAAGAGCAGTCCAGGCAGTGTGATTCTCCTTACAGAGTTTATTTTAGTTATAGTTACAGTTATAGTTAATACTTTTTTTATATTTTAGTTATATAGTTATAGTTAGCATTATTTTTTAGTTATAGTTATAGCTATATATAATGGATTTTTATTTTAGTTAATTTTAGTTACTATACTTAGTTACATTAATTAAGGCTATAAGCAAAATTGTGATTATTAACACGCTGTTTCGCAATTTGCTCAGAGCTTTAAAAGCCTTTGAAGCATTGGTGCATTCAGCTTAATGAATACACGAGTTTCCAGAGTAACTGACATATTGCATAATAAAAATATCGCATTTTTTCGTTCTCATTTATGTCGAATCGTCCATATTGCACTTCCTATTTTTATTTTTTTTGTATTAACGAAAATAAGGATGAATTTTCGTTATTGTTATTTTCGTTATAGTTATAGTTAATGATACTTTTAGTTAAAGTTATAGTTATCGTTAGCGAAATCATTTTATTTTCGTTAACGAACATTTTCGTTATCGTTATCGTTAACGAGAATCACACCGAGTCCAGGGCAATGAGCTTCACGTTCTCCGTGGCCTCTGCCCACTGCAGCCAGAAACATTATATAACTTTCGGCAAAGGTCACACAGCTTCACCATCCCTGATAAAGACTCGAGGAAGTTTATCCCAAGAATGTCATAGAGAAACATGTACTAATTAACCCAAACGGTTGTCCCGCGCATGCGTGGTGCAACTGCTCAATCCAGAAGCTTTGCCCCTCCAGTTGGAACCATCTTCATGAATGGCGTCTTGAGCTCCTCATTTTCTCTTCTTCTGTTTCGGAAACGCCTGAAGACTATCTTATTTGCTAGAGCCCTGGGTCGGGAGCGCTCTGAATCTGCGAGTGGCGCTATACAAATGTTCAATTACAATTACAATTAGTGTCAATTACAACCATAAGTAGCCATACTGTCAATTGCTAGTGTTCACCTACAGCATTTTGCCTGTTTTTGGAAATAAACGAATATACATACATACCAAGGAGAAGTGAGTTAAAGTGGTCAAACCTGATGGAAACCGAAGTGGAATAAGGCAGTATGACACAAAAGTTACTGATTCAACGAATATCCCATATATGTGAAATTGAGCTGATCAGCAGAATGCCCGAATATGGTGAGAAAAAAACATGGTATATATATGACCGTTCAGGGTAAATTTGAAAACTGCCTTTGCGATCGTAATCACCAAACTTCTAAAGCGCCTCTCGAAAGCTAAGCGCAGGGCACCAGCTTATTCACGAGCGCTGTTCTGCTTAATTGGGTATAGTCATGCGTGCAGGGCCTTGGCGAGTCAACTAACACGAGCATTGCCTGAATTCAGAGGGGCCGTGTTCCAGACTGAATCACACAAGAATTCAAACCCCAAACGGAGTCAGTCTAAGGAGCTACCGATTGACTTAATGAGTTAGCGACTGACTTAACAATTTAGCCGATAAAGTCACATGCTTATCAACTCACTAAGTCGCTTAGACTTGTCGAATGGCTTACCAACTTCCTATTGACTTCTTAGGTAACTACCCAATAATGTGATGCATTTACCGCCTCGTATAGTCACCAGTGGCGTAAATCATAGGGGGGACAGAGGGGGACTGTCCCCCCCAAAGTTTTGACTTAAGCCCTTCTGTCCCCCCAAAAACAATCTGGCCCTCGTAGGTACTCTGTCCCTCCCCCAAAGTTATGTATAGATTTTCGCCTCTGATAGTCACAAACAGATGACTATCAAATGTTAATGTGAATTTATGAACGAGGGTGACGTACGCATGTGATTGCTCACAAAAGAACTAACACGCACGACTAACCCCGAGGCTGCCCTGCATGGTTCCTTCAGCCTGCGATCCATTTCATATTGATTAATCCTATGGTTTCCCAATCTTTCTCAGAGCCAGGCACCCTGACTAAAAGTCTTCCAGTCAAACGCACCTGGCCTTAATTTAATTTTCTCCCAGTTAGCTGTTTATCTTAATGACGAACGACGTCCCTTTCATCCAGCCACACTCTTGCGACTATTTCTACAATACTTCATGCTTAAAAAATAGTAACAGGTCTATGTTTGCAGTGATGTTCAGTAGTTTTTCCACATTTTAAAAAACCATTCTGTCATCCAGACGCGCAGGCCCTAAAGCTCAAGGCATCCTTGGGTATACCGCGGCATCCTTTGGTGCCAAGGTACTCGGAATGATAAACGCTGGATTTAGCCATCAGCGTTAGTTGAGCAATTTAACAAGTCAGAGTAAAGTTCACAACAAACTACTGCATGAACGTAAAAATTAATAGTAGGCTTAGCAAAACCAGTTTCAGTTTCAGAGGGCTAGAGAGTTTAACGCGCTGCAATCACTTGTTGCTAGTATATTAAAGTACAGTGTATGGTGCACAGTGGCTGAATGTATGTATGTATGTATGTATGTATGTATGTATGTATGTATGTATGTATGTATGTATGTATGTATGTATGTTTGAGCACTTGTTATAGCGTCCCTTTAAGATTTCTACTCAGAGGTGCTCCCGACTACAGCGCGGACACTGAATCGGAGTTTCACGCCGAAGCGCATGAGCAATTGCGAGTGAAGGATTAACTCAGGGTCTACGCGACTTTGAGGTGGATTCGAACCCGCAACCCTCTGGCTGCAAGGCACCGAACATACCCCTACACCAACGCGCCAAGAATGGTTAGGTTGCTCGGCCTGTAACGCGGGGAGTATACGGGTTTGAGCCTCGCCCGAGGCAGTTACTGTGTAGGGACCTTGAACAAGTCCTTCGCTCAATATTGTATAGTGTATTGCATAATAATGGCGACGTGTGTTAGTTGTAGCTACGAATGCGTGACGACGTGTATTGTGGCATACACCACTCAGACGGGTAGTAAGTAAGAACTGTTGATATGATATGACTGGGAATCCGTCGATTGGGTTCGAGTGTCTGCGGGTGCTTGCCGGCGGTGACTCTTCTGGTTGACTGGGCACTTTTCGTATTTTTATTAACTCTGCGTTCTTGATGACTACAGATCACATCTTTTCCTTTTTCCTTTTCCTTGGCTGCATGGGCTGGGACCGCTCCTGAGTATATTTCTTGAAGGGGCGCTATATAAATCTCCATGAATGAATGAATGAATGAATGAATGAATTTAATGAACACGTTTACCAGTTTAAGGCCGCTGACATAAAGTGTGAAGAAGGCTTTTCTTAATCACTTGCTCCATTACTGCTGAATGAACACTTGAAAGTGACATTATATCTACCTAAATGTGTTACTTTCAACACTTTAACGATGAGAGAGCAATAAAAGCGACTGGTTAAGCCCATGCAGCTCGTTGTTAAAGTGTTAAGATAGGCAAAGCATGTTACCCCAGTTGCATCTGACTATTATAGGTTATGTATATTCTGAATGAAAGATATTCCCATAGGGATATTCAATCGCACAAAAGAGCATGATTAATGTCTCCCTGTATACACTGAGTATCAAGCACATAAGAGTTGCCACAATGATCGTGGACACGCTTAGGTTGATACGCTTGTTTGTATACCTAGCTATATATGTGAAGTTCTGAAGTATACCGTGTGCATCCGCACAACAAAACGAGCTTACACATGTGCACCGCACAATGACATGTTTTCAAGTGCTTGTGAAGTCAGCTATACGATTAGTACGCTGACCTATACTATTGGTTGGTGTTAAGATGCATTTACGGCGGGGGAGAGGACTGCCCGCCAGCCCCCTAAAGTTGAGGGCGGGTGGCCAGTCCATAAGAAAATGAAGTCGCTAACACTTCATAACAATGGCTGCCTCTCAGGCTAGCTTAAGGATCTGCGCTTCATCATCTTCTTCTTCTTCTTCTCCTCCTCCTCCTCCTTCTTCTTTTTATTCTCCTTCTCCTCCTCCTCCCTCTCCTCCGCCTCCTTCTTCTTCCTCTTCTTCTTCTTTTCACGTACTTGAGAAGACAGTTTAATATGTGTTAGAAGCATTGCAAACGAGCGGAAATTCTCAGAAGATAATCTTAAATTCAATAGCAGTGTAGTGTCCGCTGGCAGAAAACTTCCAATAGTCTTCATGTCTTACTTACATCGATTAATCGAGACTAATCATCCACTGCAGTCGAGTGTCCTGATGGTAAACTCGAGTCTATTGAGGCTTGAGAGACGAACAATATTTCGAGGCCAGAGACTAAAAAGCTTTGTGGTTCTCTCTGTTTCTGTCTCTCTCTATCTCTCTCTGTCTCACTCTGTCTCTGTTTCAGCTTTCTGTCTCTGTCTCTGTCTTTTTTTCTCTCTGTCTGTATCTGGTTGGACTGGGGCTGTCTGTCTGACTAATCGGGGGCTCTCTCTGTCTCTGTCATATTATGTCTCATGTCTAACGACAGCTCTAGAAGAGTCACCAGTGGCGCCCACGCTCACGCGTAGAACCAGCCAACGAATTGTCATTTACAGTTGACTCTCTTTCAGAGTCTCTTCTGTCTGAGCTGTCAGGTGGCAGCGATGTCTGTCTGATGATGCTTCTATCGGTCTGTCCTCTTTGATTGTCTGTCTCGCGAATCTCTCTCTCTCTCTCTCTCTTTCGTTCGCCAGATGACGTTGGTAAGATGAGATGTGGACGTGATGCCAAACTCATACACTAGGGGGCGCTCTCTGAGCCAGCATATTTTATATTAAATGCCATTTCCGCAGCAAAACTAGAAGAGTCGCCAGTGGCGCCCACCACACGTGTAGAACCGACCATTTACAGTTGACAGAGTGCATCATGTTCAGAGACTATACACCAAATTGCGACGACAGGTGGCAGCGCTCGCAGCACACGATGACGCTTCAGCGGAGAATCCCTCTTTGGTGGAAGATGAAGCATCAGTGGTGTGAAGAGCAGTAGGTAGCAGGATCGCTTCCCGCAACCCTCCCAAAGGTCGACTCAGCCTTTCGTTCGCCAGATGGCGTTGGTAAAATTAGCAGAAGAACGTGATGGGCGCCTTACTCTCAGGTTGACTGCCAAACAGTTAAATTCGATTCCTGTAATAACTTGTGATCATCCGTTCATACCATAACTTGTAATCATACTGCGTTCCTGTCAGTTTGAACCAATAAACGAAGATTATTATTATATTGCATGGAATTCAGTTCCAGAATGGGGGGGGCGGTATAGGCGACGGAGAAACTTCCGTACAGTTTAAAAACATTGATCTGCAGAAGTAAACTGACAGAGTTGACCCTCGGTAGGCTAAGTCTTGATCCAGAGGCACCCCACCCCCTGCGGCTCTTGTACAAGAGTGTGGCACGGTGGTCTTATTGGCTAGAGCGCTCGGCCTGTAACGCGGAGAGTACGGGTTCGATCCTCGTCCGAGATGGTTACTGTGTAGGGACCTTGAGCAAGTCCTTCATGCACAATTGCTCTGCAATATAATTGCATCTGCGCCTCTGTGCGTGTTTGTATTGCATTGCATTGTATAAGAGTTATGCTTCTTAGTATTTCCTTTCTCTGTGCCTATAGATCCTCGCCGTCCATGCGAATCGGTTCACCCGGAGCAGTGGCCTAGCACCACCAAATGTAACAGAGACACCGAATCTGTCGAAGATGCTGCCAACCAAGACCATCTTGCAACAATGTAACTGTAATTATTGTAACTGTAATTAGTGTACCTGTAATTATTGTAATAGTAATTATCTTAATTGTAATTAATGTAATTATTTTAATTGTCATTATTGTAATTGTCATTATTGTAATTGTAATCATTGTAATTGTTATTATTGTAATTGCAATTATTGTAACTGTAATTATTGTAACTGTAATTATTGTAACTGTAGTTATTGTAATTGTAAGTATTGGAATTATAATTAAGACAATTTATATAGCATCGTAAGTAGCAAGTACATAGTAAATGCGTTATCTTCGTGGTTATTTGATCAATTTTTGCAAAGTACTCATTGTGCAAAAAGGTGTTTATAATTATAATTGAAACTAATGACTCTTTGCTCTGAGTGTATAACCAGCATAATGAGTTAAATGTAAGTTTTTATAGCTGTAGCAAATCTGTGATTCCTGCTGGAGGCTCCTTATCAGTGGAGTCTCCCAATACAACTCCATTTTAGCGAACAACTTAATCCTGCTATTGGTACTTCACGCAGACCTGGCGTGACCGTTATCTGCACACTACAGATCCGCCTTTATTTTTGTATACAGTAATATATATAATATATATATATATATATATATATTTGTATACTGTAATATATATATATATATATATATATAAGTATAGTAACACTGAAGAAGAATGTATATATATATAATGTATATATATAAGTATATATATAATGTATATATATATAAGTATAGTAACACTGAAGAAGAATGTGTATATATATATATACATTCTTCTTCAGCGTTCTGCTTAAGAGATATTGAAATTAGTTGTATTCAATCCAGCGTTTGTTGCATTTGATAATCACTGCAAGTTTATAACCACGTTTTGAAATCGCGGCCTAAACAGATAATTATGTCATTGTAATTGAACATTTATATGGCGCCGCTCAAAGAGCAAACTTAACGTAACTCGAATATTACGGCAGTTAGCAAAAAACAATGCGCAGTTTCAAAAAAACAATGCGGGGCCACAAACACAAGTGTCGCCAATCAACAGATTCTAGATAATTGAGAAATGGCAGCATGCAGGTTCAGAATCTCTGGTATGCCTTAAAGGTGGGAAGATATGAAGAGAATGCCTGACATAAGATCGGAAGATATATGTCTCTTCATCAGTATGTGCTGAATGCGCGACAGATGACATTGTGATTGCAATCAACACAGACACGTCCGAAGCGTTCCCGATCTGCAAAAAACAGAAAGCCACTATATATATTTACGAATGGATAAACACTGCATGATAATTCGCATTAAATATATATATATATATATATATATATACATGTATAATTCAAGTGTATGATGGCTGAGAACATACATACATACATGCATACATACATACGTACATATTTTCGTGCATATATTTACACATGCACGCAAGCATTCACACATATACACATGCATGTATGTATACATAAACATATATATACATCCATGCAAATATACATACGTACAAACATATACACATACTATGCATTGCGTGTACTCATGTACACCCACATTCGTTTTACTATGTATGTACATGTATGTATGCATGCATGTATGTATGCATGCATACATATATTCATGTATGTATGCATGTATGCAAGTGTGTATGTATGTATGTGTGATTGTATGTATGTAATACGTAAGCACATTTACATGTATACATACTTGCGCTCATGAAGGCATGCATGCATACATGTATATATATATATATATATAATTAAACTTATATAATATATATATAAGTTCCATACGTGGGCAGTGAGCAGCCTGTGTATTATATGTATATATATATATATATATATGCTATAGATATATATATATATATATTATAGTTATAGTAGCCTGCATAGCTGTTGCTACGTTATAATATTTTTGGCCGATTTGAATTGCTTGATTTCATCGGTTTTTTTTATGTTGCTCAAATTCAAGCGTAAATTTTAATGATTAGTTGAAAATTCAAATGCTTCGTACAACTAAAGTATAAATATATAAATACGTAAATTTACGATCTAAATATGATACAGAGATACGTCTGTTAATACATTTTGTATTTATTGCATATTTTTGCTTTTCTGCTTAGCCAAGAAAAAGATACCAAACTTATAGGTAGAAGTTAAAATTCCTTTTTGTATCCAATTTTTCATACAGATGCTATTGCAATGCAGCCATTTAAACAGTGTGCAGATAATATACTAATAGCCAGCGCTAAGCTAATATGCTCCTAATTGCAATTTGTGTAATAGATAATTATCAATATGTCCTTGCCTGATTGAAGTAGGCAGCTAAACCCGCGCACCGAAATTTTTCTTAACTTCCACCAAAGTTCCACTTCATTTCCATGTTATTACCACTTAATTTTCATTTATTTTCCACTTATTTTCCACCAATTTCCATCTAATTTCACCTAATATCCTACAACAGAATGCAAGATGGCATTTCAAACAGCTCCAAATTTCGTCTTGATTTTCAGCTAATTTGTAAATTCACTCAGATGTGAACTGTTAAGAAAAAATAGCCCAGTTTTCGCCAGGAAGTAGCATGTGACGATTCTGTAGAAAGACATCAACATAAAGAGAAACTGGAAAGAAAATGATGAATACAAACAGTGAAAAAGAAATCCTTTAAACTTAAGCTTAAACTTTAAGCTTAAACTTTATATTATGAAACAATATTAAGATATCTGATTAACTGCTTTTACCATTGTTTTGTTGATGCATCTGTCTGTAGTTAAGATAGCTAAGTTTAAATAAAATAATGTCCTATGTTACTCATTATGTCAATCACAACAGCTTATAAACTGCTGTCTTGAAATGATCTAGTTACATAGGTGGCCCTACTTAGCGGGACTATCGTCCCTTTTGGGCTCCACCTTTTGGTACCCACTGAATGTTGTACCCATTGAATGTTGTCCAGCTTTATCTATTATTACTTAATCTGTTTGATATATATTTTGTGAGATGCTCATTTTCTGTTATGTTGCAACGTTCTTTGGTGCCAATAAACATTTTGATTGATTGATTGATTGAAAAAGAAATCCAAAAGACTCCAGACATAGTTCTGAAAGCAACTATAGGCAGACTTAGATTGTCAATTTTTATTTATCAACATCAAATCGCAGAATTGGCACCATTCACTGATCGCAATTATTATAGGTATTCCAGGATGTTGAGGCAAGAACGTTCAAAGCGTCTAAAGGTACAACAATGTTGGTAATAGGACAATGGTTGGTAATAAGAGAATGATTGGTAACAGGACAATGATTGTTAACAGGACAATGATTGGTAACAATGTTCTAGTTCCAAAACTGGTGCTTAATGGTTTTAATCTTTCACTTCTTGTTCTTTTACTCATACTCTTCCACTCTTACTTTTTACTGTCTTAAGGATTTTGAGCACCGAGAAATTATAGGTACAATTATCTTAGCACCAGAACGATTGCGGGTCTAGTTAAAAAATGGTACTCAACTGGTTTTGTCTGAAGGGATCTATGCCGGGCAAATGTGCAATCCTCTAATCACTCATCAAGACATTTAAGACATTTTGGTTCATTTGCGAAGAGGAACCTTTGATCAATTACACCAAAGTGCGATTAGCAATTGGTTAATAAAGAATATACTTACTTACTTACTTACTTACTTATATTCATAAACCATGCCTCTTGTGTTATCTAGGCCTAGACGAACAGAAAAACAAGTTTTGAGGCTGATATCCGCTATTGTTTTAAATCAGTTCAATCACAAGGTTTAAGATCCCCTGGAACACAACTCAGAGCAGACAAATTACATTATTATTCGTAAAAATAAGAACTTATTATAGATGGCATCATCAAATTTAGCGGCCCCAAATTGGCGGCCCTATGCGGTCTCATAGGTCGCATACTGTCTAAGGTCGATACTGACCGCCCTAAAAGTCGTCTGGTGCTTAAATACTTAGTCCTTTTTTTATTAAAGGAAACAAAATTATAAATGCTGCTGAAACTTATTTTTAGCGCCTTCAGAAATTCTACTGCATCATGCCTTTCAATTATTATCTACTAAAACTTCAAACAAATGAATATTTTAGATAAAACGATTTACCTGATAAATAGCCTATATTTCCGCACTGAAAATATTCACACATGTAAAATATCAACGTGTGAAAATATTAGGTATGAAAAATATCGGCCTCTGAGTAATTCATGCTGGCGTTTTGATAATATAATATCGTGACTAATGGCATTTGGAATTATATTCGTGTGGAAGTGTAAACGCAGCTTAGATATTATCCAGTGGTAAAATCATGATAAACTGAAAATATCAGTACAAGTAGGCTATATTGGCTATTACTACATTGAAAACATTAGTGCAGAATTAAATTCTTGCTTTGAACACATTAACGCTTGACACAACGAGCATTAAGAAAATGTTTACATCGGGAAATATTAACCTATTGCAAATATAGCGCAAAGAAAACGTTAACATGTGGCAAATGTTAACATATGAAAACATTATCGCGTTGTCAGTTTTTTCAACCTATATAGAGAATATGAGCATAAAAATATCAACATGTGGAAAATATAACAACTGGAAAACAATGCCGTTTATAAATATTAGCAAATTGAAAAGTTAGCAGAATTCACACTCATAGGAAAAACTATAGGCCTACTTGCGGTGTATTGTAAAGCAAAATTTGTAATCGCAAATAAATTACTGTAGATCTAATTGTATTAGGCCAATAATTGCAATACTTTGTAATAGAAGAGCTTAGATTCTAGGCATTCCCATTGCATAACAAAGTTTTGCTTCAGCAGTAAAACATATATTCGACTATTAGTTTTAGACATGATTTCGTTTCTGTTAAACAGAAATGGATTTTAATCTATCTTTTAACAACACAAGGTAACAAGAGGTACCAGTTCATCAGTTCATGCATGCATACACGTATAGGTGTGTGCATTTATGTACTTCTGTATGTTTGCATGAGTGTATTTAGGCCTATATATGTATTTCATTTAATGTACGTCTGTTTGCATGCAAATATACATATATATATATATGCATATATTTGTATATATGTATATATAACCATAACCATGGTTTTTTATTGCTTCAAGTAACAAAACATCATATTTATATAGCCTATCAATAACTATTGCAGGTAACAAAAAGCAATGGCGGAACCCTTGAGGGACTAATGTCCCGCTGGCAGGGTAACCCAAGCATAAGTGAAAAACAGACAACAACAACAACAAGTTATGCAAATAGATTCATGAGAGAACAGGCTATATATCTTAACTAGTTAACTAATTCGTACGGTAATGTAATTCCTATATGCATTATATATATATGCAAATAAATGTATATATATATAAAATATATGCATTTATATGCATATATAGGCATATATATGCACACACACATATATATATATATATATGTATATGTATGTATTTATATATATTTTCATTTATTTTTGGAACTTTAGTCTCTGCCGTTCTGTAAGCACTCTGAAAAGCTCCTTTGGATATCAATCTCTTTCAACGATATCAGTTTCCCAGAGACGAACCGATATAAGAAGCGGAAAAACGGATAGACTGTCGTACGACCGATTCTACCTTTGTTGTTTGATGGATGGCAATGATCGCAGACTCAACCCTACTCAGCAGGGAGAGACTCAGTCTTACGACCGTTCGTCTCTTCTCTCTGCACACACACCTACCCCCTCATAGAGCGGCATAATTTGTCTGTCGTTCGAGTTGAAAAGTCAACCGTAAAAGCAAGTGCTGCAATGCAAAACTCCGGTCTATAGGTACACAATTAGTGAACGAGAAAAACAGCCACGACCATAATATTTAGAGACTGCAGACATTATTGTTGCAAGACGATTATTCACATCGATTGGATTATAATAAAGCAGCCCATTGTGCATATATACATACACACATGCATGCATACATGCCTGTATATGTTATGTACGTGGCACGGTGGGCGATTGGTTAGAGCGCTCGGCCTGTAGCGTGCAGAGTATTGGTTCGAGCCTCACCCGAGGCAGTAACTGTGTAAGGAACTTGAGCAAGTCATTCGCTCACAATTGCTCAGCGCCGTATGGTCATTTGTACTTCTGAACTTTGGAATGAGGGTAATATAAAATACAGTCTGATAAACTAGTCTGCTAAACCACAACGTCTTCTTGGCTTCTCTACAGTTTCCTTGTCAACCCTCTTAATTAACTAGTTAAGAATATAATTAAGAATAGACCGATCCTGTTAATGAAATTAGATAAAATTGGTGTCCCTATAGCGGGATATCATCCTTTCTATATAGGCCTCCCATTTCTCTGCGACTGAATATTATGTTCTTCATGTGATTGTCATATTTGCTTCATGACAATAAACAACTTTGATTGATTGATTGAGTTGTGTTGTATTGCAGGCATAAATACATGTAAATACCTGCATCAGGCTGCATGCATTCACAAAACCTATTATTATCTGCATACATGTAGCATATCCTTCTTTTTCAGTTTCAAATATTCGTGTTTTATTTTTATATCGCAATAAAACCTTGGAGTAGTCAATATATTCAATGTATTCATTCGAGAATTTATATAGCGCCCATTCAAGGAAACTTCTCAGAGGCGCAAATGCAAGACACTATCTATATGGGGACTCTGTTCACACCCATCTTGATCAAGGCATCGATCTACCCTTAGACTCCTGTTGTAATCGCAAATTTATATAGCCCAATAGAACAAGAGACAAATCGGAGAAGTAATTTGTTACTACAGGCCTTGTACCTCAAAACCACGAGTGAATAGAATGGTTTTTAAGCGGTTGCTTTTTAATCGATTCGACAAAAGCACACGGAAGCCAAAAGAGACAGGAGCATGATCTGGTTTCTTTGCCACTAGTGATAGATAGTGAGGGCCGAAAGTGAAGGTCTTTCTTTATATGTCTCGCTGTTTGTCTGTATATCTGTGTATTGTGTTTCTCATTGTATGCATGCGTATCTGCGTGCGCTGAGGATGCCTATTGTCAAACGCAGTTCTCCGAAATGTGTACAGACAAACAAATGAGGAGCGCGTATCCATTATGTGAACTCGTACTAATCATCATCATCACCATAATCATCTTCATCATTATAATTATCGTCGGCAGCGATATCAACATTATCATAGTCCCCACTATCATCATTATCAATTTCACCATTATCACCACCACCATCATCACCACCAGCTTAATCATCATCATTCTTATCATTATCATCATCATCATCATCACCATCATCATCATCACCACCACCAGCTTAATCATCATTCTCAGCATCATCATCATCATCATTATCATTATAATCACATTCATCATCATCATCATCAGCATCATCATCATCATCATCATCATCATCATCACCACCACCACAATCATCACCATCATCATCACCACCATCATCAACAACAACACCATCACCATCAAAATCATCAGCACCATCATCACCGTCATCCCCATCATCAACTTCGACTTACGTCTCTTCGTAGCCTTTGCCATTTCACCTTAAACAAGGGCGCTATATGAAATCAAGTCCACAATAGCCAGGTTGTTTTGTCCGTTCCGGTGCCAGTTCAGAATCGGGGGAGGTGAAGCCGAGGAGACAGCATGTTGCTACGGTGGTAATCGGTGATGGATGGCGGATAGATAGCCTAGATCCATATCTTTTGGATATATTGACCTGATTGCGGCTAGGATTTTATTCGTCATCAGTTGATGCCTTGAGCGTTAGATACTGGCGCAATAGAAGTTACTGATTACAATTATAACAGAGTGAAATCGAATTCAGTATCCATCCTTTGAAAGAGGCAGACAACGGATGTAACTGCCAGTCCTTCTTCGATTTCCGCATGCGGACTAGAGGAAGGAACCGCTTATTTTCCCGCTATATCTTAATTCGAATGATCTTGCTCTTCTTGCATTATATGGGGGCGAGAGGCCATCACTAAAGTCAATATCAGTTTTCATATCTTTTCCTATAATCTCACAACTAAATGGTCACGCCTATATGATGTTAAATGTCATTACGAATGAATATTTTACATCAGTTAGCAAACAATGCACAGTTGGCTGAAGAGTCACCAGTGGCGGGCCCACGCACACACGTGGAACCAACCAACGGATTCCCTTCGAAAGCTGAAGATGGCATGGATGTTCAGAGTCTCTGGGCCAACTGTTAATAATTAATTTGACGACACTGAGACCACGATAAACAACAGCCACTCACTTCATTCATTCATTCAGAATGCGAAGAAGCGGTCGTGACTGTCACCACCAGTTTTAAAAATGGTGGTGACATCACCGTCGCAATACAAATAACTCCTATATGAATACAATATCGCCCAAATGTGGACAAGCCACAAACCCTTCGGGATAGCTGCGGCGAACATTGTCGATGTCTGTCGGCAAAAATGTTTCAATGCATGGTGGAGCATTTCTTGGCACTTCAACTCGCTGATGATAAGGCTCTTCACTGACTCGGAACGAACCGCACACGTAGCGCGGTGCAAAATATGGTATGCACGAACCTCACACAGGGCAAACGCCGGGCAAACAATGGCGCATTTCGCTGATGATAAGACTTTTAACTGGCTGGGCACGAGCCGCATATGCTGAAAGAGGAGGAATCTCGGTATTGAAACAGACTTATTTCTTTAACCAAAACTTCCGGTGTCACGATATTAAGCCTTCCCAAAACAGAATCTCCCGGACTAAAGTAACTTCTCCCCTTTTCTGTTCAGTTCCCATAAAAAATTTCAAGTCTTTTTTACACACATATAGACCCCTATCTATTTATTTATGTTTGAATATGTGCAATACTGTGTATCTATTTGGACTTTTATACCGCATTTTGAGAGCCCTTTAAAGCGCTGAAGAAGTTTTAAAATGATAAATAGTTTAACAATAAAAACGACAATTCATCTCATTTAAAATAATCGTTAACTTAAAAACAATTGTGACTGACTGCATCTCTGAAAGAATATGGTCTCCTCTGGCAGAGATTATTTCAACAGCAGATGATATATTCTCTCCCCTTCGCCGGAGACTTAATTTGTTTAAGAATATAGTCTCCTTGGGCGAGTTTATCCTAAAAACAGGTCCGCTACTCTGGGCGGAATCTCTACCGAGATAGATGCTCTGGGGGGGGGGGACTTTTGGACTCTTTATCGAGATGCCGGCAATACTCTCAACCGCATCTCGATCCCCACTTACCAAACACGAGGAAAGCAGACCCGCGCCTGACTCCGTAAACGATTGCAGACAATTCCGACATTTATCATTGATTTTACCTGAGTATCTGTGCGCTTCGTTTTCCCTTTGCCTGAACGTTCTCTGGTCTATATAACAACGAACACTCACGCGCATCAATTATATGCACTATATATGTTAAATATATATATAGTGCCTATAATATATAATGTATATAGTGTATATAATTGATACTCAGACGTGCCTTTTAATTCGTTGTTTGTGGCAACTGGTAGTCAAGTTGTCTCTCTCTCTCTCTCTCTCTCTCTCTCTCTCTCTCTCTCTCTCTCTCTCTCTCTCTCTGTCTCTGTCTCTCTCTCTCTCTCTGTCTCTGTCTCTGTCTCTCTCTGTCTCTGTCTCTGTCTCTGTCTCTGTCTCTGTCTCTGTCTCTCTCTCTCTCTCTCTCTCTCTCTCTCTCTCTCTCTCTCTCTGTGTCTCTGTCTCTCTCACTCTCTCATTCTGTCTGTCTGTCTGTGTCTGTCTGTCTTTCTCTCTGTCTGTCTGTCTGTCTGTCTCTCTGTCTCTCTCTCTCTGTCTCTCTCTCTGTCTCTCTCTCTGTCTCTCTCTCTCTCTCTCTCTCTCTCTCTCTCTCTCTCTCTCTCTCTCTCTCTCTCTCTCTCTCTCTCTCTCTCTCTCTCTCTGTATATATCTCTTTCTCTCTTTTTCTCGCTCTCTCTGTCTCTCTCTCTGTCTCTCTCTATCTCTCTGTCTCTGTCTCTCTGTCTCTGTATCTGTCTGTCTGTCTCTCTCTGTTTCTCTCTGTGCCTCTGTCTCTCTGTCTCTTTCTCTCTCTCAAATTATACTTCTTACTTGGAAGAATTATGAATAGGATATTTAAAACGTGCCAATCGAACCATTTGCATGTTGCACTGGTCTGCCACTACCAAGCCTATCTTCGAACCTATAATATACTTCGATTAGCAGATATAAATAAGATTGATTCAAATTGGTTTATTCACATTTCGCTATCATCATAGATTGTTATCTAGTACATTTGATGGTTATTTTCATCAGGGAACTACTGTATACACATGATCATTACACTAGATGACTAGAACTTTGTTAAATTACCGAACTGATATTGCACATAGGGCTTACTATGATGAAATAATTCTCGAAAAAATGTTCTTGCCCTTCGATGTTAAATAATCTTCCAAATTATATTACAGCTCTTCCCAACCTTAAGCTGTTTAAAAGAATTTAAAGACTATTTGATGTTTATATATTAACTTAAAACTTAAACTATCAATCACGTTTGGCTCGTTTCGGTTGCATATTATACACTCATATATATATATACAGGGTGACGCAAAGAAAGTGGGACCGCCTGGTATAATTTCAAATAATAAATTTCTTTGTAACTTTTTCTTCTAAGAAAAGCAGGTAAATTGTTGCCAAATGCTAATTTATACCAAATCAGAAATCATATTCAATGTGTCCTCCTCGGTTCTCAACAGTCTTTTTTATATAATTATATTGCACAAGATTTCACGAGGCGGTCCCACTTTCTTTGCGCCACCCTGTATATAAAGTACGTTTCCTTTTTGCACTGTTACTACTGACAAACACTATCCAGAAAAAGTCATATCTAGCCTCAACAAGTCCATATGACTCACATGGATTGATGTTTTGAATTTGCATCAATGTATTTGAAGTTTTTGAGTTTACACTGACTACTGTCATTGTAATATTATTATGGTACCGATGCTCTGTTATTGTCAATGCGCTGTCTGTCTGTCTGCCTGTCTGTCTGTCTGTCTGTCTCTGTCTCCATCACTGTCTCTCTGTCTGTCTGTCTCTGTCTCTGTCTGTCTCTGTCTCTGTTTCTGTCTCTGTCTCTGTCTCTGTCTCTGTCTCTGTCTCTGTCTCTGTCTCTGTCTCTGTCTCTGTCTCTGTCTCTGTCTCTGTCTCTCTCTCTGTCTGTCTGTCTCTCTTTCTCTTCTCTCTCTCTCTCTCTCTCTCTCTCTCTCTCTCTCTCTCTCTCTCTCTCTCTCTCTCTCTCTCTCTCTCTCTCTCTTTCTCTCTCTCTCTGTCTTTATATATTCGTCTCATTCATTAAGAGAATTTATATATCGCCTCTTCAAGAGATCTACTCAGTGGCGCTCCCACATACTTAAACGCAAACATTAAACGAGGAACGATACTATGCTTGCTCGGTTCAGTATGTGCTATAGATATCCTTTGTACTGATTTGCTGGTTTGTGCGAAGCGCTGTTTGCGACATTAATGTATAGGCTATATTCACAAACGCGAAGATCCGCACGTCTTCTAAGTGTAAAACGCCCTGCACCGGGCGACAGATATTATGCTTAGGGGTATACATGCTACAAGATTCTTGCTTTACGTGCGCCTCTAGCGAACTAGGAAAAAAGATGATTTTGCATTGTCGATGGGATGATCAGACGGTGAAGGAGAGTAGTGGCCGTCCGCAGCCATGTGCCAAGGATAAGAAAAATGAGGGCCCTGACACTTCATTCTCGCGGCTGCCTCTCGGTGCCTGCTTCAGGGACACGGCTGAAAGCTATTCTTCTTTTTATGACCTGACAATATTGTATTGTATTGTATTGTATTCAAACATTTATAAAGCGCCTCTCATAGGGTGAACCATTCAGTGGCGCTCCCAGTGCGCAAGGCCAAAGAGAAGAAACAGGTTTTGAGAAAAGCAAAGGTGGAAGTGAGGTTACTAGCTAGAATTCGAGAGCGAGTAGATGGAGACAGCGCATTCCAAAGCGAGGGACCAATTAAGGTAAAGGACCGGGACTGAGCCATAGCTGTTCTAGTATGAGGTACTAGAAGCTCAAGTCTGTTTGATGAGCGTAGTGGTCGATGGGAGGAAGCTGAAAGAGGCCGGAGTAAAACATCAGCTAAATATTTTGAGGCAAGACCCCAATATAGTTGGCTTGACTTCTCGTTAGGGCGCCTCTTTGCTTTCTTCCGAAGTCCCATAATTATATAAGCTTACTTTGGCTTTTTCTGGCTCCCGGTACTGTTTCCTTACTTTGGCCTGGCTGCCTCAACAAGATAATATAATGTAAGCCTATGTATATGTATGTATGTATGTAGGTACGTGTATTTATGCATTGGAACATTTAATATAGCGCATTTATTTACCTCACAAATGCTCTTCACGATCTACTATAGCATGCAGTCGGATGCTGCACAAACTTTTTAGCAGACTCTTAAACTAATAATTCCAAGAGTCAACGAAGCATTTTCTTAGGCTCAGCATAAGGGGTACGAGGGTTATTTCCTACCCTCTCCTTACCATCGACACTGTGTGTTCTGTATAGTCAATTAAGAGCTGAGCAGAGTACAAGGCGCATTTGGAGCATAAACTTAGAGTCATTTGTCTGGCGCGGCGGTGACAAAAACCTATTTATTTCAATAATGATATTTTTGTGGTCTGATGGCAGCCGCGCCAAACATGTCAAACGCAAAGTGCATGGAACATGTATTCAGTCTTATATGTACGTATCAATCTTGTTACCTACAAAGCCTACAACATACAGGCGACTGAACACATAGCACATATGCCACGGCGAGCATCAAAGGCTTTTCGCGCACCGCCGCTCTTTACTCTAACAACGTTTTGTAAGCGTTAAGGGCCACGCCTGTGTACATATAGGACTCTAGTCTCTAAGCAAAAGTCCTCATCCATCGTATTCTAGATAGTATGAGCAGCCTTGTTAGTGAACAAGGGGCGCAGTGATGTAGGGGTATGTTCGGTGCCTTGCAGCCGGAGGGTTGCAGGTTCGAATCCACCTCAAGCCGCGGCGTAGGGACCCTGGGCAAGTCCTTCACTCGCAATTGCTCATGCGCTTCGGCGTGAAACTCCGATTCAGTGTCCGCGCTGTAGTCGGGAGCGCCTCTGAGTAGAAATCTTGAAGGGGCGCTATAACAAGTGCTCATACATACATAACAACTTGAATTTATGTTTGGTGGTGTTAAGCTGCGTGGTAAACCTGTGGAATTGTTAACCCAAAGAGCAGGGATTGAAATCCTGAAAGATGTTTCGCGATTTCGGAACCACTAGTGATGTAAGCTTTAAATGTGTACACTGGTAGAGGCGCTGTATAAATGCCCTGAATGAATGAACGAATGAATGATATGCTGTTGGTGGGAAGATAAGGCGTTGAGGGAGAGGCCTGGCCGACCAACCTCATATGCCGAGACTAAGAAATAGGTGAAGTCGTTAACGCTTCTTCTCAATGTATGGCTGCATATCCGAGTTAGCCATGGAGCACTGTTCTGCTTTTATGCACATACAAACACACACCCACAACACACACTGTACACGCACGAATATATATATATATACATATATATATATACATACGTATATATAATGCACATAGATATATAAATGTCCTATAATAAATATAACGCCTATGTATCATATATATTATATTTAACATATTTAGTATGGCTAGATCAAAATCATATATATATATATATATATATATATATATATATATATATATATATATATATATATATATATATATATATATTCAGTCATTTCAACTTACATTTCATGTTAATGCTAAAATGCTTGCAATAATGTCGCTGTTTAGTGCATTAAATATTCCACATCACACAAAGCTGAATCAAATGTAAACACTCGGTTTTAATAAATTGATTATTAATATCCAAATGGATGTTTTGCCATAAAACGAAAATCACACTGCGTGAGACCAGTCATCTACAGCGCCTATCAGTCGCCATACTGCAGATTGGAAACTCTCTGTCTGTTTTAGGCATCTCGGATTGTAACAACAGTAGCCTGGGACTAAATGACGGCTTATAAACATATTGAAAACAGATTTTTTAATTAGTCTGCATATGGGTTTGTTGGCGTTATGAAGAAATAAATTTGTATAATAATAAAAAAAAGAATTATATCGCGCCGTATCACAGCCGAGGCCGAAGGAAAGATCGCTGTCCATGAGTTCAATGTTACTATAATAAATGCGTGTATATATATATATATATGCATGTAAGTATATGCATTAACGTCTGTTACTTTGCCTGTGTAGCCAGGTTTTTACTACAAGTTTGTAAATTTTGATTTAGACATTTATGAGGAATAGAATATTAAATATATCACAGAATCTAATATAGAAGAGAATTTAATTTATAGAATTATTACATTTGTAATAGAATAGCAATATAGAAGAATAGTATATAAGAACCAGTTTAAACTGTACTTGCTGTGTGACTCTTAGCCTTTGCTCTGGCAGTAAACAGTGTAAAGCAACTTATGCTATATAAAATATCGTCAATTACAATTAGAATTACAATTACAATTAATACAGGTGCATACTATACTCTCCTTGTGTAACAATGTTCTCTTTGGCATTTCACCTAGCTTCGATTGCATTGTTAATCTCGGGATTTCTACAGTTAGAAGAAGAAGAAGTCTCCTAAGCTAACGCTGAGGCAGCCATGAGTATGTTAATTTGTCATAAATGTAAATTATCAATTTCTGATAAATATTTTAACTTTTTTAAATGTAACGTAAAATTGTAAAAATCTTCATCACATGCTCTAAAATCATGTGCTCGAGACTGAGGGGCTTTGAAGAAAGCCTTAATAGTTGTTAACGCACTTGGATAAAATAGCAACAGATGCCACTAATCTGTCGATGCTATGTAACTCTATGCCAAAATCACATCGGGTGAATAAGAACGAATTAAGTTTAACGCCTGCAAGTTCATCAGCCAAATGACCTCCATTATCCTCGGTCATTTATCAAGTCCAGTTTTCCTCTTAATGTCAGTCCAAGTCTTGTATGCATACATCTTCCGCTATACAAGATACGTGTATTGCCTATCCAAGGCATACTTGACCTCCATGCCCTTATTTCTATGTTTCGAATTATGCATGTGGTCTGAGGTGTCGAATTCGGTCAACTGGCATTCTTTAAACCAGCCACAGCATGAACATAACTGCATAAACAGTGTAATTATATCAATAATATGATATTAGTAAAATAATTAATGAAGCCAAGCATATGATGCTCTTATGTCCTGTGTGCAATGTAGGATCGGTGCTATTTATTCGCTTTGTATGTATTAATGTATGTATGTATATATGCATGTGTGCATGCACGTATGTGTGCATGTATGTATGAACCTATAATAATAAATAATAATAATAATAATAATATTTTTTCTTTAATTTAGCGCCTGACAAACGCACTGCGCTGTACATTTACATGTTATGCAATTGAAACAATCTTAACTAGTTAACTACTAACAGAACAGACAGCTTGTAATACACGGCGCTAATAGCAGCCTACAAAGCAAATCCGCCCTACGGGGCTCGAACTCGGTACCTCTCGCACTCTTCGCCAGATGTTATCCAACGCGCCACCGGACCCCCATGTATGTACGTATGCATGTATTAATGTATGTATGCATGAATTTATGTATGCATGCATGTATTAATGTATGTATGCATTTATGCATATATATGTAGATAAGTAATTTAAGCTAAATGAACATCTATATAGCGCCGCTTCGAGATATCTACTCAGAGGCGCTCTCTGTGCTAGCCAATGTGATGCTAAATGTCATTACGAACTAATATTAGATCAGTTAGCAAAACAATGCTCAGTAAGCTGAAAGAGTCACGAGTGGTGGGCCCACGCACACACGTGGAACCAACCAACGGATTCCCGTCGACAGCTGACAGATGGCATGGATGTTCAGGGTCTCTGGACCAATTTACATAGATAGGGTAGAGCGACGACAGGTGACAGCATTCGCAGACACGATGACTCTGCCGACGAGCAGACACTCACAGGTGGAAGATGACGAATATTAAATGTATGCATGCATGCATGTATATATTCGTGCTTGTATTAATGCATGCATGTATATATTTGTGTATGTATACATGTACGTATTCATGTATATATGCATGCATGCATAAATGTACGTATGTATCAGGACAATTAATATAGCGCATTTAGTTATGTGCATCATAATTATGGAAACATGCAGCTGAGCAATTCTTAGGCCATATTACTAGTTTGTGCACCACTTACCAAATGTTCAGAAAACGAGCTGCTTTGGGGTCTTCACAATTTATACCTTTATATATAGAAATAAGACGAAGAAGAAACAGACGAAGAACACGAAACAATGATGATGATGATGAGGATAATAGTGATGATGGAGAAGAAGAAGACAAAGCTTGTTTGAACGGCAACCATGGTGCTGAAGTTTTAGCGACTTTATTTCTTATCCTTGACATATGGGGTCTGCAGTCAATCCTCTTGTCGACAATGTACGGACAGTGTACTCATTATAGCTGAATTGGCTAGGGTACAAGTAGAATAGAAGTGTAAGCATACCCAGTCAAAAAATTGATAGATTGGGAGATGACTGGCAAGTGGCCATGCATGCAACCGCCCTCATATGCCGAGGTTAAAAAAATAACGTCGCTTACACTTTATGCACATGACCTCTACTCTCGGCTTTCTATAGAGGAAAGTTCTTAAACTTCTGTTTATCGACTTTCAATTAGGCCTACATATTGGCTAATTTTTTAAGAAAACAATACTTACCTTTTACAAATTACTTATCTACCTTACTGAACTGACCTTCCGGATATTTTGACCTGAGTATGACTTTGTTTCGGTGCTTCATCGGTCGATGCATCATGCATTAAACATGCCGCGATAGAAGTTACCAACTATGAAATGACGATTTCTAACAAGCAGTCAGCGGTTCAACTTGTTGCTGAATGGTTAATATTTAACAATTATCTTTTCTAATAAATGCTTTTTTATATATATAATTATATATGTAGATATTTTCACTAATATTTGCGAATATTACAGAATGGCATGAGGCAAAAAACTTTCAAATTCATTCATATTTGGGTCAAACGCATAAACAAAATTATGTATATATACACTTATATATACACTACATATATATACATATATATATATATATATCAGGCTACTGTCCCAATTGTATATTGAAGTTCTATGGTTTCAAATTTATGTTATTATAGCAATTATCATTCCTCTGGTTAGTTTCTCCCGATAGGCGCTATATAAATTGGTGATGTGGTTACTTTACATCGCAATTCAAACAATATAACATCTATGTTTTTGCACATATTACATGCAGTATCACTATCTACAGGTCCATTCCTTTAGAACAATTTCCGTATAGGAACATTCGCACTGCATGTTTGAACGTGCAGGCTGAATGAAGCTCGTTTCCTTTGTTAAGATGCAGCTGTTTAAATCCCTTAGACAGCTCTATGTTCACAGCACACTTTAGTTCTTAAATACGGTCTATAAATATACACAGATACAAATACACATACAGATACACGTACACACACACACACACATACACGTATATATATATATGTACATACATACATACATACATACATACATATATACACACATATATATACACACGTATATATATACATGCATTCAGACATACATATATATGTGCATTCATACAAGCATACATACGTACAGATACATGCATGCATGCATATATATTATACATACATATATATGCATATATAGTTATATACATACATACATGCATACATACTGGCATACATACATGCATGCATACACTGTCACAATTCTATATGATAGATCTGTAAGTTTACGCATAGTCATGCATACATTCATGCATATATAATAATATGTATATAAAAACATATTTTTTTATTTATCCATATTTTTAGGGTTTTCAGAATAGTGCGACTAGGTACATATAGCACTTACAAAGCGCAGTACATAGTTATGACAATTAATTCATATTGTATAGAAGAAACACAGTCCATTAATCTGGCCTGAGATATAACCATGGGTTTGAAGTGCTGTCGACTTCATTTTCTTAGCATCGGCATATGAGGACTGGTGGCCAGTCCTCAACTTCGCCTTCTGATATTCCCACCGACAAACTTCGGCCATTGTCCTCATTATCGCTGAATTGGATAGGGAGCGTAGGTGGAGCAAAAATTTTGTTACAAATTTCTGCCCTGGTGAGGATTTGAACCCTAACCTCTCGCTTGACAATCCAGCACGTTGACCTCATTAAATATAGAGTAATTATGTACACTGCTATGGTTAAAACGTGAGCTTTTGCCTTCATTGGCCCTGCACTATGGAACCAGCTTCCTCCTTTGACACGTTCCTGTTAATTAACTGGTGGGCCAAGTACCTCTTTTCGCTGTCTGAAGACCTCTTTCTTTTCTCTGGGTCTTTCGCACTGGGAGCTCCTCTGAGTAGTGTGAACTTCGAGAGGCGCTATATAAATTGATAGATACAATACAATACACGCAGAGGGAAATGGTTCTGGGCATATCTAACGTTAGCGCGAAGAAATCTCTCTACTAGTCGGACTTGAAGGGGCGCTATATAAATCTTCGGAATGAATTGTAGACACACAGAGAGAGAGAGAGAGAGAGAGAGAGACAGACAGACAGACAGACAGACAGACAGACAGAGAGAGACAGAGAGAGACAGAGAGAGACACAGAGAGACATAGAGAGACAGAGAGACAGGCAGAGAGAGACAGAGAGAGACAGAGAGAGACAGAGCGACAGAGACAGAGACAGAGAGACAGAGAGACAGAGACAGGAACAGAGACAGAGACAGAGACAGACAGACAGAGACAGACAGACAGAGAGACAGACAGACAGACAGACAGACAGAGAGCGAGAGAGAGAGATAGAGAGAGAGAGAGAGAGAGAGAGAGAGAGAGAGAGAGACAGACAGACAGACAGACAGACAGAGAGACAGAGAGAGAGAGAGAGAGAGAGAGAGAGAGAAAGAGAAAGAGAAAGAGAGAGAGAAAGAGAAAGAGAAAGAGAAAGAGAAATACAGACAGACAGACAGAGACAGAGACAGACAGAGAGACAGACAGAGACAAGGACAGAGACACGGACACAGAGACGGAGACGGAGACACAGACACAGACACAGACAGACACAGACACAGACAGAGAGAGAGACAGAGTGAGAGAGAGACAGAGAGAGACAGAACAGAGACAGTGACAGTGACAGTGACAGAGACAGAGACAGAGACAGACAGAGTTAGACAGAGAGAGAGAGAGACAGACAGACAGACAGAGAGCAGGTAAGCGAGTGATGAGAGATTCAGTGGAGTGGTACTTCCGGAAGCCGGATTGGACAGGAGGCATTAATGAGTTGGTGTCAATGTATACTCAACGAGCTGGAGTGATATGCATTTTTCTAAGAGTTTGGAGAGGAAGGAAAGGTTGGAAATGTGGCGATAGCTGGAAGGAGTTCCTCAGGCCCTGGCGCTTAAGCGATGGAAACACCATTGCCCTTTTGTGTGATACTGGAACAGAACCATGAGCCAGAGAGGAATTCCATAATAAAAGTATAAATGGAAGAAATTCGTCAATAAATTCATTAATTATAAATGAACGAAGCAGATCCAGCTCGCAGGACTTCGACGAAGAGTCCTGAATGAGGCGTCTGAGAGCATCCGGTAGGAGAGAGAGAGAGAGAGAGAGAGAGAGAGAGAGAGAGAGAGAGAGAGAGAGAGAGAGAGAGAGAGAGAGAGAGAGAGAGAGAGAGAGAGAGAGAGAGAGAGAGGGAGAGGGAGAGGGAGAGGGAGAGGGAGAGAGAGAGAGAGAGAGAGATTGAGTAGAGAGAGCATGGTGCAGCGGAGCGACCGAGGACACCAGCGAGTGAGGACCATAGTCGACGCGGGTTACTCCTTTCGTGGTCTCCCAGTATAACGTTTTGCTGGAGAGAAAATCACTGTGCATCTCTCGGAGGTGTTGAATCCAGACGAGACGGTCCGCCGGATCGAGGGACCGGCGATATCTACGTTCCTGGCGCCTGACATCCCGGCGTAGGGTGCGACAGTGAGAGTCGAGCCAGGGCACGAGTGGTCTGTGGCGGATCCGGTATGAGCGGAGCGGGAGGAGATTCCAGAGTTCAGACTCTAAAGACTTCAGAGTCCAGACTCTATTCGCGTCAGTTTTGTTACTTGTACTGTGTACCTCTATACATGTCTGCTCTTAATTGCTGTGTAAGAAACTTCAGCAATCATTTGAATTCCACTTGAGTATCTCTTGAGTATATCTTGTTATTCTATATTAAAGCGTTTTTGTATAGCGCCCTTCAATTTAATCTAAGAAACTTACTCGTAAGCACTCCAAGTCCAACTATACAGCTAAATAAGACAGTCTTTAAGTTAGCAAAGAACGTAATCGTGTGACCTAGGACCAGAAACCGAGAAACAGCGTCGCTGCTTAACCCTTCGTCGGGCGTGGGGTCAAAAATGACCCCAGAGTGCATTTTCAAGTCTTGGATCGATATTAAAAAGTGAAATGTCTGCTCTGATTTTTCACGAGAATTACTGTACACGTTGTCACTACGTATTCCAGTTGAGTTTGCCTACAAATTTTAGATGGGAAAAAAATTACAGGACATTTATACACATAAGGTCATGGGGTAATTTTTGACCCCAGGACAGTAATTGATGTTTCTTTCTCATTAAACAGTCTAAAGTTGCACAAAAACCCGCAATATTACTTCCTAATTTCGTGTTATATTTACTTATCAGTGCTGCCCTTCCGCTTTTGCAATGATTCCAGGCCCATTTCTCACAATTGACGACAGACTCGCTCCATATCGAGGTCGGTGCAGATTTATACAATACAAGCCGTCAAAACACGGCATCAAGTTAGGGAATGTGTTGCGATGCTGAAGTCAAGTACAATGCCAGCATATATTGCGGCAAAGAGAGCGCCGATGCAGCTCCAACCAAAGATCTGGGAGGAAACGTTGTCCGCCAGCTCATACAAACTCTTCAATGTGAAGGTCGCAAAATGACCAGTTATAATTTTTTAACCTTGCTGTTCCTGGCTAGAGATGTTCTGTAGTCAAAGAAAGCGACTTTGGTTGCTAATATTCGTACTATTCTAGTAGAGTTGCCCGAAGAATTTGTGACTCCCAGAGGATGCGATTTGTAATCATCCCTTATCGGGTTCAATGAGACCGGCGACAAGTGTAAGAAAGACAAAGTGGTCGTCGTCTTGTCGACTATGCATACCTCCAGTGGGATTTTTGGTCTGGAAAACTTCCGGAGGTTACAAACTTCTACAACTGGACAAAAGTAGGAGTCAATTGTGCTGACCAGATGATAAAAACATTCAGCACGAAGTTCTCAACCAGACGTTGACCGTTAGTGCTGTTCTGCAACCAACTGGATATTGCGGCACTTTCACTGACGTCCTCCATGAGAAATTGAAGTTGGACAAGGCTCCAGTGGGAAAGCGTCAGCTGTTCATCAAGAAACTGAGGAAAGATCTTTGCCAAGAGATAAAGGAACAGTGACGATCTTATGCATCTCATCTTGGGCTGATTAGAGCACCAGTGAAACATGTATGTATACGACATTCAGGAACCTCCAACAAACGAGGTTGCTGCCAAGTTTGTCCCTGACAGACAGATAGAAAAGCTACGGCTGTCTGTAAGGCATGCCATAAGAATGTGTGCCCTGTCCACTGTCAGATATCTTTTCACACAAGTCATGTCTCTGCTGATTGATGGAATACTTTCCTAGACTCCTAGTAGTCTCCCATGTTCATTCTAGCGTCATTTCATGAGAGATACATTAGAATAAGAAAAGCATTACAAGCCTATGTTTGTACGTGGCATCATGACATCATGAAGTGAGTCACGTTATGACGTCATGTCATGAGGAAGAACAACAAATAATGACATTTCAGTGAATACTAATAATACTAATGACCTTCTCGTGCAATCAGTAGTGTACGACCAGAATTACAAGCAATTGTTTGTATGGTGCATCATGACATCATGAAGTGACGTCATTACCTGACGTCACGTTATGACGTCATGTCATGATGTCATAAACAACAAATAATGACATTTCAGTAAATATTAATAATACTAATGACCTTCTCATGCAATCAATAGTGTACAAACACCATTACAAGCCTATGTTTGTACGGGGCAACAAAACATCATGAAGTGACGTCATTACATGACGTCACATTAAGACGTCATGTCATGAAGAAGCACAACAAATAATGACATTTCAGTGAATATTAATTACACTAATGACCTTCTCGTGCAATCATTAGTGTACAAACACTTACAAGCATGTGTTTGTATGTGGCATCATGACATTATGAAGTGACGTCGTTCCATGACGTGACGTTATGACGTCATGTCATGAGGAAGTAAAACAACTATTGACATTTCAGTGAATATTAGTGATAATAATGACATTCTTATGCAATTTATGTGCTTGTTTTATTCAAATTACATAATTATTGCTATGGGGTCAAAATTGACCCCACGCCCTTAGTTGTATAGTTTTTTTCCGCCCGACGAAGAGTTAATATAGTCCGTGAGCGAAGGACTAAGAGTTCAGCCTGATCAGCCTGATGGAGAGTAGATCGACGCAGGGCGCTTGAGGTGGGACAGCAGAGTTCTCACAGGTATAGGGAGCGAGCTTCCATGCAGCGCCATACCAATGCGGAAACGCTATAGGCAATCCACTTCGGAAATGGAAGCCAGTGTAGTACATTCCGCATGTACTCTGAGACTTGGCAAAACTTTTGGGATATGACCAATGAGACGTGCCGCTGCTCGCCAAACCCGGTCTACGCAACCATTCCGGACTGCTGGGAGACCATCATAGAGGAAACTACAGTAGTCGAGTCGAGAGACCACAAAAGTGTGGACGAGGGTGGAAGCAGCGCTATAGGGGTCAGAAAGCGAGATATTACCCCAAAGCTGACGCAGTTGGTAATAGCAATCGCGATTAAATGGATTGATGCATGTGAACTTGAGTTCCTGGTCCAAGGTAACACCAAGGTCCAGGACATTGGAAGAAAATGTAACCTAGGGGGACTCAAGAGTTATTGTCTCTAAGTTAACTTTTGCAAGTTGTTGGCGTGTGCCGAGCCAAATATATTGAGACTTGTTCGGGTTTAGTCGTAGGCGGTTCTAAGACATCCAGACCTCTAAGGTCTCCATGGCCCGGCTAATTTCTCGGACCAAAGCAGTAGCTGTTGACTCCAAGCAGTGATCATATGCCTGAAGGTCGTCTGCATAAGATCGGTTCAAGACAGCACCAGCCGCGAAGAGTGGGCCCGAGGTCTGCAGTATATGGATAATGAAAAGCAGAGGACCAAGGACAGAGCATTGGGCGACCTTGCGGACACACACACAGGTCACAATACAAGAACGGTCCTGGAGATAGGAGGCATAAGCCAGGTAAGGAAATTGCTAGAAAGGTCAAAGGAGGTGGAAAGTCGCGTCAGGAAGACATTATGATCCACAGTGTCAAATGCTGGGCTTACTTCGAACATTGCCAAGAGTCCTGGTCCCATGTGCTGGTCCATGTGCTGGTCCCATGTGCTAGTCCCATATGCTGGTCCATGTGCTGGTACCATGTGCTGGTCTCCACGTGCTGGTCCCATGTCCTGGTCCCATGTCTTGGATGTTTTGCTCCCATTACCCCCTACAAGTCTGAATGTCCTGAGTCCAGGAAGTGAGCGCCTCTACCCTAAATTCCACATTGGATTTGGGAGCTTACTTCACTTCCCTGAGCGTTACAACACTGATTACATCTTCAGTTTTCTGGATTCATCCGTTTTGCATCGCAGTGAAAGGTATCGGATCAGCAGAAGAAGACAAAAGGATGTCTCGGTTACCAAACGGTATTGTTGTCATCGTCGTCGTCATCATCATCATCATCATCACCACCATCATCATTATCATCATCATCATCATCATCATCATCATTTATTGAGCGTCACTATCATAATATTATTATCCAAGCACGCATTCGATGAGCAATTGTGAGTGAAGGACTTGCTCAGGTCGATAGCAATTGTGAGTAACCATTGCTCGAGGGAGAGGAGACTCGAACTCTTACTCTTAACGTTACAAGGCCAGCGCTCTAACCAGTAGGCTACTGTGTCCCTCTCGATGATAATGTAATGTAATTAGTAATTTATCTAGCGCCGCTCACAGCCGAGGCCATTCAGTAGCGGTATTGGCAGTGTTATCATCAAAATACTGTGCCATGACCTAAATATGAGCGACTTTAATAATCTTTCTTTCTATGATTGCATGTTCTCTATAATTACATGAACAACACACACACAGACAGACAGACACACACACACACACACACACACACATCCACACAATGGTTGTCTTGCCTTTGTCTCGCTGTAAGTTTTGACATAACCTTTGACCCCCCTTCTGTTTCTCAGGTGACTCACCTTCCGAATGAAGTTAGCCCGATAATAGTTATGTGACAGTTTTATGTTCATTTGGCGTTTACACGGTGTGCCAGAAACTGCGTCCCCTCAGGCAGTCATACAGTCTGACCAGATTCAACGATTTTATCAAATGCCTCACAGCAGTCAATGTACATGTACAGTTTCGTGCTTAACCGTTTCTGACAGGTATAAATGTGAGGCAATACATGTACGGACATCGGGTCTCTCTATAATTGTCTCGCCAATTATTAAGCTATACTTACAACCGATTTCAGGAGACATTTGTAACATTGAAAACACAATAGACAAAGCGTAGTCCCTACTGCGTGTGTCATTTAATAGAATGACGAAATTTGTTTAGGTAGTTTCCGCTCAACGGCGATGTGTCATAACAAAGATGATTTGCGTTGCCCTCTCCGTAATTGAGGCTTGGGACTAGCACTACCAAAAAACGGCAGTGTCAGAGTTACACAGCTCAGTAAGAAGAGAGAGATACTTCTTGCACGCTCAACAATATCTGGTATTGTGAAAATGTAAGAGTTAACAATAGGGGAATAGTTTGAACTTTAGCAGACATAATTTCTAGAGTTAACTATAGGGAATAGTTTGAACTTTAGCAGACATAATTTCTAGAGCTAACCATTTGCATCCCATATACAGTGGTCTTAGATGCATGTTATTCTAATTAAGTTATTGAATAAATAGACCTGTTAGTGCGCAATGAATTGGCGAGAAAAACTTCTTTTATAATCGTTTTATGGAAACGGTTAGACAGAAGATGTAGAATTATAATCAGCTTAGAGATCCCAACTGTATAAACAGTTGTATGTATACATGGATGTATGCATGGATGTATGTATGTACGTATGTATGCATGCATGTACGTATGTACGTATGTACGTATGTATGCATGTATGTATGTATGTATGTATGTATGTATGTATGTATGCATGTAAGTATGCATGTATGTATACATGTATACATGTGTGTAACTGTGTATGTACTTATGTATGGATGTATGCATGCATGTATGTATCCATGCATTCTAGCCTCACCCAAAGACAGTTAGGCCTACGTTGACCCATTTAGCCTCTGTGCTTCTGTTCACTGATATTATTTTCCGGTGACCTGCAATCTCTCTGCAGGGGCTGCAGGACCAATTACACTTCAACCGTCACCGTCTGTTCCCTTAGGGATATCCTGCTGCGCAACTGGGTCATGTAACTCGGGATAAAGGACTTCCATGGTTGCTCCCTGCAGGACCTAATCACGTTCTGTTGATGGAGTAGGAACCCCTGCAATACATAGACACGTATACCGAACTAAAGGTGGTTATACCTCTGGAATTGCTCTACCTGATGCTCAACACTCTAATGGTCTTCAAACTGCAACCGATCATTTGCACATACAAACATGCATACAGACATACTTACATATACACATACATTGATATACACATATACATACAAATATGCATACAATCATACATACTAACATACATAAATATATATACCTACATGTACATAAAGACATACGTACGGTATATACAAATATTTATAGATACATACACACGTTCATACTCAGATACGCAGATATGCAATTCCATATTTTAAGACGTACAATATCATCGTTGATGTGTAAAACGCGCCTGATATGCCATTCTTATTCACATTCTATATACTACTCATTGCATTCTTCTTCATCGCATTCCACTTCTTCTTTGTCACTTTTCCTTGTGCCATGTTATAAAGAGTTCTTTGGCATTTCAATTTCGACACACTTAACAGTATCAGTGAGCAGGCATAGCCGTAATATTATCTCGTTAACATTGCAAAAGCTACTTACTTACTTACCTACTTAGAACTACAGTCATCATATTGATCTCTCGAAAGAATACTTTTTCATTATCTACATTAGGTTTTGTATAAATAGGTTCTCAAAACATCCTTGAAATTAAAAAAGTTTTATAAATGGGTCATTGAAAACCTTCAATGCACAAGATATCGCTGGAGTTTTAATTTATTTGCTTTAAGTCAAAGGTCGTGCAGAGCACTTTCAGGATCATGTAGCCTACGTTTACAAATAATTTCTGATACAAATATTAGCGTGGTCAAAACGCTAGCAGATTTATAAAGCATCAATGCTCCAAGCAGATTCATTGCAACTTGCTATACGAGACAGTTTTATATAATTGCGTCAAAATGTTACAATTATCATCGCCTACGGTTTCGTACCAACAATTGAATTATACGATAGTCCTGGTTACAATAATGTCTCCAGTGTAATTATAGCAAGAAGGGATGTCACAAACATTGGGTGAAATTTGAATGTATCCATACGCACACACGCATACAAACACGCATACATAGGCTACATGCATACATACACTCATACATACATATATATAAATACATACATGCAGGCATACATATATAAATACCTACACGCATACATATATAAATATATACATGCATACATATATTTATGCATACATATTTCCATACACACAAACATTAGGCCTACGTCAGTGGTGTTGTAATTTGGTGCTCACTAACTGTGAACCTTTAGACCGGAGTTTTGCATCGGGCGAGGCTCGAACCAGTACTCTTCACGCTACAGGCCGAGCGCTCAAACCAATCGGCCACCGCAGCACATACATATAATTATGTAGGTATGTATGTATGCAAATTTTTTATGCATGTATATATGTGCACAATGGGCTGCTTTATTATAATCCAGTCGATGTGAATGATCGTCATGCAGCAATAATGGCTGCAGTCTCTGAATATTATGTTCGTGGCTGTTTTTGTGTTCACTAATTGTGTACCTAATGACCGGAGTTTTGTATTGCAGCACTTGCTTTTACCGTTGACTTTTCAACTCGAACGACAGACAAATTATACCGCTCTATGAGGGGGTGTGTGTGCAGAGGGAAGAGACGAAGGGTCGTAAGACGAAGTTTCCCTGCTGTGTAGTGCTGAGTCTGAGATCATTGCCATCCATCAAACAACAAAGGTAGAAGCGGTCGTACGACAGTCTATCCGTTTATGCGCTTCTTATATCGGTTCGTCTCTGGGAAACTGATATCGTTCAAAGAGATTGATATCCAAAGGAGCTTTTCAGAGTGCTTACACAACGGCAGAGAAAGATCCAACAAATAAATTAAAAGAAATACATGCATATAGACTATATACATATACATGCATATATATATTATCTATATATATAATCCAAAGTCAGTTTTTTTCTGTCCTTCCGTATGTTTGTCCGTCTGGCTAAAGGCTCCGAAACGGAACGCTTTAGCGATTTGAAAAATCGCACGAAACGTTATTACGCCACGTCTGTTTCAACGCGACTATTTTCAGCTCGCAATTTTATTTAAACGCTGACATATAGACATTTTAAACTTCAAAATTATGTGCCTACCTTAATACCAATAACGGAGGCCATTAATATGCATATTTTAACCTCGCTTGAGCAGCGTGACGTAAGAGAAATGTTGTCTTACGTCACGCGAGGATTAATCGAAATAAAACACGGGCTCCGTTCCGAAAAATTACGAGCGCTGTAATGGAACACGATCGAGCTTCGTTTACTATTATATTATTTAGCCCGGGGAACAAATAATAGGCCTATATAATATAAGGTAGAGATAAAATTACGCATGGGGAAACCCCGGGCAGAGCCGGGTAAAAATGCTAGTATATATATATATATATAATAAGCTTACTATACATTTTAACTTGTATGCATCCATTAACAAATATGAGAATGTATGCAGATATACATACATGCCTACTCTATACGTGCATACTTGCTGACATTCTTATATGCATACATACATATATATATAAGCACGAATACTTTCACGCATACTTACATTATTATATTCGTTTATTGGTTCCAAAACAAAGAGACAGCACAAACACACACACACGCGCACACACACCTATTTGGGACAGAGCATTATATAAAAGTTTTATCGATTAGTTTGTTAAACCGAGCAGTGTCTTTGGTTGAACACAAAGTGAGCTTGAAAAATATTGCAAAAAGGTATCGAAAACTAAGTACTGAAATGGAATAAAATTTATATTGTTTACAGGATACGTCTGGCAGCCGTATGTACATAAATATACATACATGGATGCATCCCTGCATACATGCATGTATATATACATATACATACATGCCTACATAAATACACAGTATTGGGAAAGCTGCTTGTTTGCCATTTAGCTCTGCTTTTCTCCTTCCCTTGGCTACTTAAGAAACCGATTCACTATCCACTCTCTTCTTAGCGAATTCTTTCATTCCTCGATTCATTCGCTCTTGCATTCGGATCAACTGTATAGAGTCTCTTAAGATATCTAATCTGTAACACTCCCAGCACAGCTTCAGCGCTTCAGTAAAACAGAACAGCCTTCCAACATGAGTAATCATGTCTTTGTATCGTCTCCGGCCTCCAGGGCACAAAGGTGGAAAGGGCGGCCATTCCAGTTGGCTGGAACAACCAATGAAAAGGCACGACGTTGAAACAGATGTGCAAGGTTGGTTTGCACACGAATGTAGGTCAACCCGCAGGACTATCTGTGTACGCCTGTATAAATTCTAGACTAAATTTAGTAAGTATACTAAAGGAGTAAAATATGGAAAGTTTTCATACTAAGCGTTTTCAATATATTGATGATGACGACGACGACGACGACGACGACGACGATGATGATGATAATAATAATGATTATTATTATTATAATTATAATTACAATAATAATGATAACTGAGAGACTATTTTTTCTCTTTCAGAGCCTTTCTATGGATGTCCAGTGTTTCAATCAACTCGCATTTTGTACAACCTTCGTCAAAAAAGCATCTTCAAAGATTAGCCATTCCAGAACAACGTATCTACCCTAAGTTTTGTAATCCCGAGGGACCTTATGTACTTGGGGGTAGGGTTACAATAGTATTATTAATAGCAACAACAA
>JACEVL010000778.1:915000-917500 GCA_020284085.1 Aporrectodea caliginosa
TTTTAACAGTGTACATGTACGGACATCGGGTGTCTCTATAATTGTCTCGCCAATTATTGAGCTATACTTACAACCGATTTCAGGAGACATTTGTAACATTGAAAACACAATGGACAAAGCACAGTCCCTACTGCGTGTGTCATTTTATAGAATGACGACAATTTGTATGGGTAGTTTCCGCTCAACGGTGATATGTCATAACAAAGATGATTTGCATCGCCCTCTCATTTATTTACACTTGGGACTAGCACTACCCGAAAGTGGCAGTGTCAGAGTTACACAGCGCAGTAAGAAGAGAGATACTGCTTGCACGCTCAACAATATCTGGTATTGTGAAAATGTAAGAGTTAACAATAGGGGAATAGTTTGAACTTTAGCAGACATAATTTCTAGAGTTAACCATTTGCATCCCATTTGCATCCCATGTATATAGTTAATGTACAGTGGTTTTAGTTGCATGCTTTTGTACTTAAGTTATTGAATAAATAGACCTGTTCTTTATTAGTGCGACATAAATTGGCGAGAACTTTTTTTATTTATAATCGTTTTATAGAAACGGTAAGACAGAAGATGCAGAATTATAATCAGCTTAGAGATCCCAACTCTATAAACAGTAACTGTTGTATGTATACATCAGTGTGATTCTCCTTACAGATTTTATTTTAGTTATAGCTACAGTTATAGTTAATGTTTTTTTAAATTTTAGTTATAGTTATAGTTATAGTTAGTATTATTTTTAGTTATAGTTTTAGTTATAGTTAATGGATTTTTATTTTACTTAATTTTAGTTACTACTTAGTAGTACTAAGTAGTACGAACTTTAAAAATGCGATATTTTTATTATGTAATTTGTCAGTTACATTGGAAACTCGTGTTTTTTATAGCCTTAATTATTGTACTAACTTAGTACAATAATTAAGGCTATAAGCAAAATTACGCGTATTAGCACGCTGTTTCACAATTTGATCAGAGCTTTCAAAGCCTTTGATGCATGGGTGCATTCAGCTTCATGAATACACGAGTTTCCAATGTAACTGACAAATTACATAATAAAAATATCGCATTTTTCGTTCTCATTTATATCGAATCGTTCATATTGCACTTCCTATTTTTATTTTTTGTATTAACGAAAATAACGATGAATTTTCGTTATTGTTATTTTCGTTATAGTTATAGTTATAGTTATTGATATTTTTAGCTATAGTTATAGTTATCGTTAACGAAATCATTTTATTTTCGTTAACGAACATTTTCGTTATCGTTATCGTTAACGAGAATCACACTGGTATACATGCATGCATGCATGTATGTATGTATGTATGTATGTATCCATGTATGTATGTATGCATGTATGTATGTATGCATATATGCATGTATGTATACATGCATGTATGTATGTTTGTTTGTATGTATGTATGTATGTATGCATGTATGTATGTATTTATGTATGGATGTATGCATGTATATATGTATGTATGCATTCTAGGCTCACCCAAAGTCAGTTACATTGACCCATTTAGCCTCTGTACTTCTGTTCTCTGACATTATTTTCCGGTGACCTGCAATCTCTCTACAGGGGCTGCGGGGCCAATTACACTTCAACCGTCACCGTCTGTTCCTTTAGGGACAGCCTGCTGCGCCACTGGGTTAGGTAGCCCGGGATAAAGAACTTCCATGGTTCCTCCCTGCAGGACCTAATCACATTCTGTTGATGGAGTAGGAACCCCTGCAATATAAGTGGTTATAACCTACCGAACTAAAGGTGGTTATACCTCTAGAAATTCTCTAACTCAACTGGCCTCCAAATTCTCTAACTCAACTGGCCTCCAAATTCTCTAACTCAACTGGCCTCCAAATTCTCTAACTCAACTGGCCTGCAAATGATCACTAGATCATATTCACATAAAAATGCATACAGACATACTTACATACACACATTCATTGATATATACATATATACATACAAATATGCATACATACATACTAACATACATATATATATATATATATATATATATATATATATATATATACCTACATGCATATAAAGACATACGTATATACATATATTTATACATACATACACACATGTTCATACACAGATATGCAGGTATGCAACTCGAGTTGCATATCCTTTATCCCGGGTTACATGACCCAGTCTTTAAGACGTACAATATCACTGTTATTGTGTAAAATGCGCCTGCTATGCCATTCTTATTCGCATTCTATATACTTCTCATTGCATTCTTCTTCATCGCATTCCTCTTCTTCTTTGTCACTTTTCCTTCGTACCAACAATTGAATTATACGATAGTTCTGGTTACAATAATGTCTCCAGTGTAATTATAGCAAGAAGGGATGTCACAAGCATAGGGTGAAATTTGAATATATCCATACACAAACACACATACAAACACGCATACATACATGCATACAAACACACATACATACATATACATATATAAATACCTACATGCATAAATATATTTATACATACATA
>JACEVL010000778.1:922500-947500 GCA_020284085.1 Aporrectodea caliginosa
GAGAGAATGTAATGTAATGTAATTAGCAACTTCTATTGCGCCGGTGTCTAATGCACAAGGCATCAACCGATGGCGCATCAAAACAATCCGTAATCAGGTCAACATCCAGAAGATCAGTCCGTAAGAGACAGAGAGGCAGCCTAAGGTGGATAAGCAATAACCATAAGTTACGCACTTTTGTCGCTGGCTGAGTCATGACAGCCAGTTTTGAATAAACGAAAATACAATACAATTTGAAAGAGGTAAGTTTTCAGCCGAGAACGAAATGACACAAGTGACTGAGCACAGCGTACAGACACAGGAAGCAAGGCCGTAGCCAGGATTTTGTTTCGGGGGTGTTTACTCGTTCTTGAACAAGCTGACAAAAAAATTAAGCATGCACCCAAGTCAACCGTCTATAAGGGGTTTGGAGAAGCGCTGCAGTGAGCTCTCAAAGCACTATAGAGCTGCATCATCTAAGTTCACGTGAGTGCTCTTAGTTCTTACACCGTATATGTTAGTAAATTCAATATTTATATTATACATTATTTAATTTCGGGGGTGTTTAAACACCCAAAACACCCCCTAAATACGGCCTTGACAGGAAGAGAGTTCCTAAAAGTAGGTCCAGATACTGAAAAAGCTCGTTCACCGAGAACAGTTCTTGATTTAGGTATGACCAGACAAAGACAATCAGATGACCTCATTGAATAATGATAAGTCAGAGGAATAAGAACAGATTTTAAATATTGTGGTTGGCCAGAGTTCAAAGTTTTATAAACTATGAGCCCCAGTTTGAAACGAATTCTTTGCTGAACAGGAAGCCAATGCAGAATGTTGTTAGCGTTGTTAAACTCCGCCACTGCCAGGCCGTGCCTCTAATGCTAGATAGTGCCAGTCCGAAGCCTGGAGAAAGTAGGAGGGTGACATCAATGAAATATTGCACAAACGCACTGCCAAAGAAGTTCACTCATGAAACCTGATGCATGCATATTATGGCTGCAGAAAGGGTATTGTGATTGACGAACTATAGCCTCATATACACATGCACAACTAAAATTAAACACGTTGATATATATATACATTAATACATTATATGCATACATTAATATAGCCTATATATATATACATTACAATATATATACATATACATTACAATAACATACATTAATATATAGACTTGATACGTTTTATGTATCACTGTAGTCACGAAACTTGATAAGTGCGAACCAATTCAGGGCACAATGCGGACTGTTCAGCTCCACGGGATATTCTCATAAGTTATGTTGGTACGTTATAGCTATAGGGTTTCACCTTCACCCCCAACTATTATGAAGTCTTCTAATCGCTGTCTCTCTGCTCACAGGGCTGGGTTTCCGAAAACCTGACCTTAACACTTCGTACAAGTATAGAATATGCTGGTATTTCCGTGGGGTTTGACCCCACTGGTTGAGGTCATCAACCGACTATATGGTTAATTTTTCTTGTCACACATAAATTTGAGCTTATAATGTAGAGTTTACAAAACGACTCTTTCGAAGTGAGTCATAAGAAGCCCTGATGATGGACGATGTTTTGTCTGAAGAGCACTTTCGACATCTGCCTATGGTACTCGGGGTAGGTATCCCGTAGCCCTCCCCCGTGGTGCTTCTGGGCAGCCTCTCTGACTGGAGATACAATAAACAGGTGCCTGGCGCCGTTCAGTTCTCAAGTATCGCCTTAGACTGCATGGTCCAGCTTGCTCGCTCAGTGAGTGAGTCAGTCGCTCGCTCGCTTGCTCGCCCACTAAAATGCTCACCCAAACACCCATATATATATATATCTTTAACTCATTCACCAGTCCGCTCACTCGCTTCATTCTCAAACGTTTATTCACTCACTCAGTCACTCATTCGCTCACCCAAAACCCACCTATAGTACCCAAGAGCCAACCACCCAAGATCCACCTTACACTCACCCTCCCAAGATATCCATACATCCACCAATCCACTCACTCACTCACTCACGCGCTCACTCATTCACTAAATCACGCACTCATTCAATCACTCGTTCACTCACTCACGCACTCACTCATTCACTCACTTACTCAGTCATACACTCACTTACTCACTCACTCACTCACTAACTCACTCATTCACTCACTCACTCACTAACTCACTAATTCACTAACTCACGCACTCACTCACTCACTCACACACTCACTCACTCACGCACTAATTCACTAAGTCACGCGCTCACTCATTCACTAACCCATGGTGCACTCACTCACTCAATTCCAACTATTTCGTTTCTGCCTATTAACAATAACAAACCCCTTTTACTGACGAACCTAGTACTAAAATCAGTATCGTTGTTAAAATCAAGTACTGTCAGCATCAAATTCGAGCGGCCTCCAGCACTTCGACTTCTAATGAGACCAGTCAACACAAGAGAACTATCAATCTAAACATTTGAATACCCGAAAACCTTTTCTAACTCAGTACAACAACAACGGCAAAAGGCGTGGGGCATTAACCACAATCATTAGCAAGTCAATCGTGATCTCGAAATCCATAGCGCTACTTAAAACATCATCATCATCATCATCATCATCATCATCATCATCATCATCATCATCATCATCATCATCATCATCATCATCATCATCATCATCATCATCATCCTCCTCCTCCTCCTCCTCCTCCCTCCTCCTCCTCCTCCTCTCCTCTCTCCTCCTCCTCCTCCTCCTCCTCCTCCTCCTCATCATCCTCATCATCATCATCATCACCATCACCACCATCATCATCATCATCATCATCATCATCATCATCATCATCATCATCATCATCATCATCATCATCATCATCATCATCATCATCCTCCTCCTCCTCCTCCCTCCTCCTCCCTCCTCCTCCTCCTCCTCCTCCTCCTCCTTCTCCTCCTCCACCTCCACCACCACCACCACCACCACCACCACCACACCACCACCACCACCACCATAATCATCATCATCATCATCATCATCATCGTCGTCATCATCAGCTCCTGCAGCCAGCCATTTTGACGGCGATGGGTACGAATAAATGACCTGCATTGTCCTCTGTCATTTGTGGAGTCCATTGCCCCCCTCAGAGTTAGTGTCATTTGTGGAGTTAGTCCAAGTGATGCCTGTGTCCTCGCTAATATCAATTTTATCCTGCGTAGTCTTTGTTACCTAATACAATACAATAGCACAACCTCGTTTCATTCTGTCCTTCTAAAGTTCAGAAGCGCAAAGCTATGCACAGGGCACCAGGTTATTCAAGAGCGTTGCACTCAATGTACCTTTCTTACTTTAATAGGTTAATATAGCACCTGTGCCCACTTTCCAGACTTTTGTAGGCTTTATGTAAGTAACCTAACGCTGGAAAATATACCGTCTTCACACGCAAAAACATGAAGGCCAGTTAAGACAAAATCCGGACAGTCTACAAGAGATGGTAACTAATCGATTAGATAATAATCGATTAGATTAGCTAGTCGATTAGACATTTTCAGACAAACACCTAATTCTAATTCATAATCGAATAGCTACAAGATTTTGCTAATTCTAATTCTAGCTATTAGCAAATTTCAGCAGCTAATTCTAATACTGATCGATTGGCAATTCAATTAATCGTGCCCATGATCTCTGCAGTCTACGCGTTATTCTGACTGGGGTAACGCAGGCATAAACCCGAGTAAGGTTGTCTTGGTATGGAACACCGCGTGGACCGTGCTCTGGTGGCCTGCATGAGGGCTGTGCGCGCTGAGAGCCTGCAGTCAGCCCAACTGGATACCCCATGACCGAAGGCGCTCTGAGACCATCGGGTCGCCAGCACAACCCTCTCTGCGTCTCAGAACCGCCCTTAGTTGGAGTCCATTATTCAGAGCTGCTGCCTGACATTAGAACAAACGTCTCTCTCTCTCCCTTCCTCCCCTCTTCTTCCTCCCTCCCTGCCTCCCTCCCTTCCTCCCTGCCTCTCTCTTTCTTTCTCTCCCGTCCTTTTGCCCTTTCGTCCCCTCAAGTAGGCCGAAGTAAAGTAGGGTGAAGGGAAAATAAAAATATGTAAGGGAAATGAAAGATAGGATGCTATAAGACAAGGGAAGGCGAGATAGGCGAGTAAGTAAAGGTCAGGTTAGTTGAGGGAAGGGAAGGGAAGTTGAGGGAAGGGAAGGGAAGGGAAGGGAAGGGAAGGGAAGGGAAGGGAAGGAAGGGAAGGGAAGGAAGGGAAGGAAGGAAGGAAGGAAGGGAAGGAAGGAAGGGAAGGGAAGGGAAGAAAGGAAGGGAAGGGAAGGAAGGAAGGGAAGGAAGTTCAAGAGAAGGAAGGAAGGGAAGGGAAGGTAATATCTGAAGGAAGGGAAAGGTCCGTCTCCAGTCTATCTGTCTCTTCCTCTATCCGCCCTCCTGAAGGGAAGGAAGGAAGGGAAGGAAGGGAATGTCTGGAAGGAAGGGAAGTCTGTCTGTCTGGAAGGGAAGGAAGTCTGTCTTTCATCTTTCAACAAGTATACTATACTTCTGTATCCGTGTGTCTATGTATTTGTCTGTGTGTATGCGTGTTCTTCCGTCCGTCCGCCCGTCTGTCTGTCTGTCTTTTGGCTTTCAACAAGTATACTTCTGTTTCTGTGTGTGCGTGTATTTGTCTGTGTGCATGTGTTCACGTATGCGTGTCTTTATTTGTGCCTCTCTGTCTGTCGGTGTTCAAAACGAGTATGGCTACCAATAGCCATAGTAGTGGTTGATAAAAGGAATCGGTTTGTGAAAACTTGAGAACACTGCTTTGTCCAAACAAGTCCCTTGTTCTTAAAATGCTTCTTGCTGCAGGTTCTCTTTAAGGAATTGTGTCTGATGGAGGAATAAACTGTAACGTGGCTCACTTATTGTCATGAAGTAATAAATTGCTTTCAGTCAGTCATTGAGTCAGTCATTGAGTCAGTCATTGAGTCAGTCCGTCAGTCATTCATTCATTCAATCAATCATTCATTCAGTCGTTCAGTCATTCAGTCATTCAGTCGTTCAGTCATTCAGTCATTCAGTTATTCAGTCATTCAGTCAGTCAGCCAGTCATTCATTCGTTCATTCATTCAGTCAGTCAGTCGATCGGTCGGTCAGTCAGTCAGTCAGTCAGTCAGTCAATCAGTCATTCATGCATTGAGTGTGTGAGTGAGTGAGTGAGTGAGTGAATGAGTGAGTGAGTGAGTGAGTGAGTGAGTGAGTGAGGCAGTCAGTCTGTCTGTCTGTCTGTCTGTCTGTCTGCGTGTCTATCTGTCTGTCTGTCAGTCTGTCATAAATGTGGTTACATTTTACATGACAATTTATTGCCTTTGTTCTAACATCATTCGTACGGGCATATTATGCATAGATACAAACAAACATGCATATGCACATATAAGCAACATATATATATATATATATATATATATATATATATTTACATAAAATGTACACACATATGTGCATGCAAATATATACACCTGCCTACATATATACATAGCCTATTCATACATGCATACATACGAACTATCATATGCCTATTATACGCAGGCATATAATAACTGGGCCTATAAACTACGGAACTCCACTGACCGTGGCATCCGTAATCACAGCTCACTTAACTCCTTCAAACAGGCTTATAAAAAAACTTACTTAACTGATGTTGATTTTACTACTGCCTTATCTATTTCTCATTCTAAGTTAACCGAACTGACTCATGTTCCCTTTCAAGTCCAACCAATTTGTTCTATCATAGTGGGGGAAGACTACACCGTGATTCAATGAAAAGTAAGCCAAACTTTGTATTTCATATAAGTAATTCTAACATGAAAACAGGATTTAATATTTTTGTGAAGAAACTCTCAGTAGTATGGTTTGAAGATGTTCAAAATGTCCTCCTTCTGCTTGCACGTAAGCCTGGAGGCGCTGGCGCCAATGGGGAACGTTTTCTTCAGTGCGCGATGACCTTCGTCTGCCACTACCAATGACGCAGTCGACTGACCCTGTTACGCTAATTTTTCGAAACAATTTATCTAATCTGTTTCTGGTACAGTGTTTTTCTGGAAACTCTAGTAGAAAGTGATGGCTGTTGTAATTCTTGGATTCCCTCAAATCTTTTATCATGTGTAAATCTTCTTTACTAAAAGGCATTTTTTTCGGAAATTGATAGTTTCTTGTTTATGTTTTCAATCATATTATCGTCTGCTTTTTTGAGTAGGAAATATAAACCGGAAGTCATTAAAATGAAAAATTAAGTATCTGCATTTTTAATTTTGAAAATATTTTTAATAAAATATAGTTCAAGTTTTAATATTTGTTTATAAAGTTTGGCTTACTTTTTATTGAATCACCGTGTAGATAAGCCCCATGGGCTTCTTCTCCCCACGAATCGATTTTACTACTTAACCTGTTAGACTATGACCTCTTCAATTTCTGTTACCTACTAATGGCATTTATGAAATTAAAACTGTTAATGACTGTATTCATACGTGTACATTTTATTCACTGTTCATGGAATCGATTATAATAAAATTTGAATTTGAATTGCATTTGAATAAATATTTGCACAAATTATACTGCAATGAACATCTTTACAAAATAGAAGTGTATTAATTATACGTGGGGCACTGTGGCCGACTGGTTAGAGCGCTCGGCCTGTAACGCGGAGAGTAAGGTTTCGAGCCTCGCATGAGACAGCTTCTGTGTAGGAACGTTGAGCAAGCCCTGCACTCACAATTGCTCTCTGCTATTGATCATCTGTCGTATGGACTTCTAAACTTTGGAACGAGGGTAATATAAAAATACAGTTGTATTGTATTGTATTGTATTGATAAACTATAGATCAACGTATATGGCGATTGTCAGTGGGTTCGAAAAGACATTGAATGCATTACACACATGCAGCAGTGTCTAGTGAAAACCAGGATTTTATCAGATGTACATCATTATCGTTGGCCTAGTTGTATGCACGCAGCAGTGTGATTTTCGTTAACGATAACGATAACGAAAATGTTCGTTAACGAAAATAAAATGATTTCGTTAACGATAACTATAACTATAACTAAAAAATATCATTAACTATAACTATAACTATAACGAAAATAACACTAACGAAAATTCATCTTTATTTTCGTTAATACAAAAAATAAAAATAGGAAGTGCAATATGGACGATACGACATAAATGAGAATGAAAAATGCGAAATTTTTATTGTGAAATTTGTCAGTTACTTTGGAAACTCGTGTATTGATGAAGCTGAATGTACCCATGCTTCAAAGGTTTTCATAGCTCTGAGTAAATTGTGAAACAGCGTATTAATACGCACAATTTTGCTTATAGACTTAATTATTGTAACTAAGTAGTAACTAAAATTAACTAAAATAAAAATCCATTAACTATAACTATAACTATAACTAAAAAATAATACTAACTATAACTATAACTATAACTAAAATAAAAAATCATTAACTATAACTATAACTATAACTAAAATAAAACCTGTAAGGAAAATCACACTGGCACGCAGTGATACATCTTCTGTTGTATGCCGCATGCATGCAGCCTAAGTCATATATTAGTGCATGTATTGTATGCATGCATTGTGTACGTACATGTGTGCACATGTGTGCGTGTGAGTGTACATGTATGTGTGCTCGTGTGTGGTCGTGTGTGTATGTGTGCGTGCGTGCATGCAAAATGTCGTGTTGTAGATTCTGTACATGTATATGCCCGCTACTGTGACCAATATTAATGTATGGTTCTCTTTGTGTTGCGGTGAAAGTTATATTTATGCATGCTCGACTGAGTCTATGTGCAAAGCAAGGACATCGACGCTAGCCTATGCTGAGCAGCCTTTGTTCGCGTACAGGGTCATGGGGGGGGGGTGGTAGGGTGGAAGGGAGGGGTAACCTTCGTCTTCAAGTGATTACTCACTTCACCATCTCCTTATCGTACACTTGGAGCTCAGTAGAATATTTGAACGGTGGTGCTGACTATGTATCTCTTAACGTCATTGATTGTCGCGAAATATTGAATGAATTGGATTATTATTTCAAAATTATGAGCAATATTTAGGGTGAGTATACTTGTCCTGCACTTGACTTGATAGCTATCGTTTTCTGTTGAGTAGAGAGTCTATTATTATACACTTGACAGGATGACATTAACGGCGCTGGCAGCCATGAGATTTGTGCACAGCTTTTCCCCCTCACTGCTTATGTTGACATACGTATGTATTTATGTATGTATGTATGTATGTATGTATGTATGTATGTATGTATGTATGTATGTATGTATGTATGTATGTATGTATGTATGTATGTATGTATGTATGTATGTATGTATATATGTATGTATGTATTTATGTATATATGTATGTATGTATTATGCGTGTAAGTATTTATGTATGTATGTATGTATGTATTTATGCATATATGTACATGTATGTATGTATTTATGTATGTAAGTATTTATGTATATATGTATTGCAGGCTGTCTGTTCTGTTAGTATAGTTAAGATTTATGTCTTCTGTCATTTGTGTTCTTGTGAATTGTTTCAATTGCATAACTGTACACTGTAAGCGGTTGCGGTTTGTCAACCGGATTGCTTCAATAAAGAATATTGTTATTATTATTATTATTATTATTATTATTATTATTATTATTATTATTATTATTATTATTATTATTATTATTATTATTTTTAAATTATTATTATTATTATTATTATTATTATTATTATTATTATTATTATTATTATTATTATTATTATTATTATTATTATTATTATTATTATTATTATTATTATTATTATTATTATTATTTTATTATTATTATTATTATTATTATTATTATTATTATTATTATTATTATTATTATTATTATTATCTTATTATTATTATTATTATTATTATTATTATTATTATTATTATTATTATTATTATTGTTATGTAGTGTATTTGTATGAGTCGGGAGCGCTTCTGAGTAGATAATCTTGAAGGGGCGCTATATAAATCAATGAAATGAAATGAATGAATATGTATGTATGTATGCATGTATGCATTTCAATTCTTCAATTCAATTCAATTCAATGTATGTATGTATGTATGTATGTATGTATGTATGTATGTATGTATGTATGTATGTATGTATGTATGTATGTATGCATGTATGTATTTATGCATGCAAATTCATTTATTAGTTCAGTTGTAGTTAAATCTAACTTAAACGCCAATTCCAATTTACAATGTGTACCGTTTTGACTCTATACTACATGAACTACTAATAATCCCCAGGTGACCCTGACTAGCGGGACCTTCCGCAACTTATGGGTCTCCTGAGTAACCGTAAAGTTGTCTGTGCCAACTTACTTGAATTGCTGCTACTCGTTTAGTGACCCTATATAAAAATCAAATAAAAAAATGCATCCATCGATGTTTTTACGGGTGGTTATATGCCCGTATGTATGTATGCACTTTTATATGTGTGCTTGTATGTATGTATGTATGTATGCATGTATGTATGAATGTATGTATGTATGTATGTATGTATGTATGTATGTATGAATGTATGTATGTATGTATGAATGTATGTATGTATGTATGTATGTATGTATGTATGCATGTTAATATGCGTGGATGTATCTATGTAAGCATATCTCATTGCATGTGTTCATATGCATGTAGGTATAATTATGCATGTATGTAGATATTAGTAACCATAATTAGCAAAATATATTCATGCATTTATTACTAGCACACGTTCATACATAAATAAATATATAAATATATACATAACTACATATATAGAAACACTCATGCAAGTATATACATATTCACATACATACACATATTCCATACATCCATGCATTATACATGCGTACATATATATATATATATATATATATATATATATATATATATATATATATATAAATCTACTATAAGTCTAAAAGTTTGTCCTTCTGTTTGTCCGGCTAAAGGCTCGCGAACTTTAGCGATACGATAAATTTTTCAAAACCTTCTTAGACGAATTTCTAGATCAACGGCACTATTTTCAACTCACCTTTTTTCTTGAAATTCCGATATCTGGACATTTTTAATTTTCATTTTGTCATTTTTAATATTTGAACTTTTTGAAGCCCAACAGAATATATAGTAAGTAAGTAATTAGCTTTCATTTGCAGCTATTAAAAATTACGCCTGAGAAAAGTCCGGGCGAAGCCGGGTAAAAGTGCTAGTATATACATATAGATGTACACACACATGTCTTCAAAGTTGAATGCATATATATACATATATATATATACATATGTGCATACGTACGTACGTATATACCATGTGGAAGATATGAAACATGTAAAATATGTAAAATATGTAATTATGTTCCATGCATGTGTCTATTCATTTTTATAACATTGGATTGGATTGGATCCACAGTTTAACGGCAGCTTATGACAACATAGGCCGTTACCGCCGACAAAGATTATTTTTGGCATATTTCAGCTCAATTATTTCTATAACATAAAAACCATGTCTCAGATAAATAGTTAATGCGATGCACGTCATCATACTCATGTCAAAACTGTTCACTATCGTTGGAATGCTCGGTTCCACGTGTGCGCTTCAGCCAGCTGACGCTTGGAAAGGTTTTCCAGAGTGTTCATCTATAAATCCTGTTACCTTTCTGCTTACCATGTCACGATAGCGAGATATGGCTAGTGTGTTTAACCTTGTCACGGTTATGAGAGTTTAAGCAAAACAGTTTCTAATACGGTAAAGCTATGCTATTTGTCTTCAGTATATTGTTTGTGAGGAATTTGAAGAATCTATCCATGAGAACCAATTCCGATTTGATCTAACGTAATATAATCGAGCAACTTATAAAGCGCCGATTTCGCAATTCCGAAGATTTCAATGGATATCTCTTCGAGTGAAATTGTAAAATGTAATCAGACACATTTGCGGATTACATTTTAGCCTTTATGTGCTTCAATACAGATGTTAACCTGCAAAAAAGAAACCTAAATGCTGTAATCTACATGTAAAGAAAACTATGTAATAACCTATTTGCAATAACCTACATGCAATAAGCTATGTAATAACTACATTCAAAAACCTACATGCAATAAGCTATGTAATAACTACATTCAAAAACCTACATGCAATAAGCTACGTGTAATAACCTACATGTAATAAGCCCCATGTAATAACCTACATGCAAAAACCTGCATGTAATAACCTACTGCATTGCATTGGAGCAATAAATTAATGGTTATGGTTATGGTTATATATACAAATATTCTGTAAAGTATTTTAAATTGCTCTATTTTCCATTAAATCGGGTATGAGACGTCAGAGGTTTAAATCCTGAGCCAAGGTAGAAAAATGTGCTCAGATTCCAGCAACACTTGCGACCCCTAGCGAGTTCATCTACACAATGAGCACATCGACGGTATCGGTATGGGTGGGAGGAGCGGGGCGCCGAAGGAAAGGACCGGCATATCCCAAGGTCAAGAAAGTTAGGTCGCTAGCCCTTCATGCAACTGACTACCTCTCAAGGTCACTCAAGGTCACTGGTTTCTTCAAAATTATATTAAATGTAATTTCATTTAACTTTCATCGAAAATTAATTTCGAATGAATTGTTTGAGCATAATGTTAATTTGCTATTTTATTACTTTTTTCATAATCCTATATATAAAACATTTGCGGATTACATTTTAGCATTCAATACAGATATTAACACACACACATAAATAATATCTATGTCGCATCTATATATCTGCAGTATATAAACTATACTCTTACACGCACATAAATAGTGCATATATATGGTTGCACTTTTATCGGTCTATATATTTTATACATTCAAATATACACGGTGCGTTATATATAAGTAAATATATATTATATATAGGCCTATATGCATTGCTATACATATATCACATATATAAACTTTGGCTCTTATATAAATATATATATACATATAGATATATACACATATAAGTTATATATATGCATGTATAGATTATCTGCATGTATATATAAGGGTCAGTCTTAACTCTTAAGCTGAGAATGACATATTGCACCTGCCTACAGAGATTCCACCTGCACTTGGGCCAAAGACCTCACAAGCAACGCCCGCTCACTCCCTCCCTCCTGCAGCCTACCTACATCGAAGATCATCCTCTCCCCCTTCTCTGCTTCCCTGCTTCCGCTTCCTTGACCTCCTCACCCCTTCCCCTCTCCACTCTTCCCTCCTTTCCACCGTCTCCTCCTCCACCACCTCGCGATTGATTTCCTGTTTCTTGGAAAAGTCTCTCGATTCAGCTGGCTGGCTCTTAAGCGCTTAAAACAACATTTCAACGCTTGGATGCAGATATAAATTATATGGTGAGGAAGAGGAGCAGTAACTTAAGCCAATTCCAAGAGGCGGCGCCCATGGGTATGACGTATTAGCGACTTCATTTTCGTAGCCTCTGGATATAAGGCCTCTCCCTTGGAATTAGGGATGGGCCGATAAGTGTTTGGTAATCGGTTCGGGCCGGATTTTGCACTAATCGGTATTAATTGGAATCAGCGATCCCAGGCTTTAAACTCCGAATAACAAAAAGTAATTTTTTGACCAAAAACAATTTCTTCTTTCATTAATACAAAAATAGTACCATGTTTTGGCGACCTCTTACGGTTATATTTAAGCTTAAATATTGAAAGTCCGTGTAAAGTAATAATATTTTGAGTCGACGCGTCATCAAAATGGCGGACAGTCGGACTTTTTAGTAACAAATTGTGCCTAGAACCACATAAAAGTGAATATTGCCCATTAATCGGATCGGAATCGGAATCGGCGAAAAGCAGACCAACTAATCGGAATCGGAAATCGGCAGAAAAATGCCAATCGGCTCATCCTTACTTGGGATATATGGCCAGTCCTCTCCTTCATGTCTGCACTTCCCACCGACAGTGTACGGCCAGTGTACTCATTATAGCTGAGTTTTCTAGGAGGTACAGGTGGAGCAGAAACTGTTTCTAATTTTTTGCCTCTGAGGAATTTGAACCCCTGACCTCTCCCTTGACAGTTTAATGCGTTTACCATTGAATTATCGAATTATTATGAATGATTCTGGCGTATATATATATAAATTGTAATATATACAACGTTTAGACGCATGCATCTATATAAATATTTACATGCAACCAACCTTTGTGCAAAAATATATAAGTACCATCTATGTGATTTACATACACATGAGCACGATATATACTACGCAAAACTATATAGCCACATATATATAGCCACATATGTTTATATATATAGCAAGAAGACTTATTTGTTCTCTAAGGCCTACCCTGCTGTTAGTTGATACCTTGTAACATGGCTGTGTTACGGCGCCATAACATGTTATTATTATTATTATTATTATTATTATTATTATTATTATTATTATTATTATTATTATTATTATTATTATATTATTATTATTATATAGCATACCTACACATAAAATATAGATCTATGCAACTATTTGTTTTGCTTCGGGATAGGCCTATAAGAGCGGATGAATATTATATGCAATGCAATACAGTACAATATATACAATGCAACTGTATTTGACATTGCCCTCTTCCAAAGTTCAGAAATGCAACGACCATAGGACAGAACATCGACACTGAGCAATTGTGAGTGAAGGACTTGCTCAAGGTCCCAACACAGACCACAGTATATAACTGCCTCAGAGGAGGAGGCTCGAACCCTTACCCTCCGCGCTACAGGCCGAGAGCATTCTGACCAATCAATCACCATGCCATATTTATACATTTATTAAGTCTGGCACTGAATAAAAAATAATCGATTAATCTCCAAAGTTAACTTCGATTAATCGGTTAAATTCGATTAATTTGGTATCCGTTAAGTAAAGCGTTAAAATTTGTTTAAAATGCCGTCACTGAATAAAAAAACACTTCAATCACTCCACGTGCTCAAGGTTATACGTCACCAATGTGTTTGAACCACGGTTATCGAACAGTTTATTGCAAAAAAGACAACTAATTTTCTCGCCATCTTCTACTTTCCATCAGGATTTACCTTAAATATCAAATGATCGCTTAATTTTCCACTCAAACGTTTCACATTATCATTGTTCGCCATATTGTTTACTCCGGAAATGGGCCGCTAGCATCATGAAATAAGTACGGAAATTAAAAGAACAAGCCGAAAGTAATAGATTAAAATTTTTACCGACAAATCGATTAATTCATCGTTAAAATCCTCATGCCTAATATACAAAAATTTCTTTGTGACACGAGACACATACAAGTAAAAATTTATACTCTAGGGATAAACCTGTGTATTTGCGAAGTGTATACAATTTAATCTAGAAGTCGGAAGTTCTCAGCCATTTTACAGCTGCTGTGGCTTTGACGGAAGAACGGGTGAAAGAAACGGAGGAAGAAATAAAAAAGAAAGCAAAAATGGAAGTGGTTGATGGAAGGAGAAAGGAAGGTAGAAAATAGGCAAAGAACCGAGAGACGGATGGGTGGGTGGGTGGGTGGATGGGTGGATGATGGATGGATGGATGGATGGATGGATGGATGGATGGATGGATGGATGGATGGATGGATGGATGGATGGATGGATGGATGGATGGATGGATGGATGATGGATGGATGGATGGATGGATGGATGGATAGATGGATAGATGGATAGACGGATGGATGGATGGATAAATGGATAGATAAATTTGGATGGATGGATGGATGAATGGATAGATAGATAGATGGATGGATGGATGGATGGACAGATAGATGCTCGGAGATGGACGACAGATATTAGACAGACGGACAGACAGACGGATAGAGACTGATGATAGACGGATAGATAGATAGAGAGATGGATGGATGGATGAAGATAGATGGATGGATAGATGGATGGATGGATGGATGGATGGATGGATGGATGGATAGATGGATGGATGGATGGATGGATGGATGGATGGATGGATGGATGGATGGATGGATGGATGGATGGATGGATGGATGGATGGATGGATGGATGGATGGATGGATGGATGGATGGATGGATGGATAGATAGATGAGATGATGGATGGATGGATGGATGGATGGATGGATGGATGGATGGATGGATGGATGGATGGATGGATGGATGGATGGATAGATGGATGGATGGATGGATGGATGGATGGATGGATGGATGGATGGATGGATGGATGGATGGATGGATGGATGGATGGATGGATGGATGGATGGATGGATGGATGGATGGTTGGAAGGATCCATGGATAGCGGGTCGATGGATAGGTGGATGGATGATTCGATGATTGGATTGATGGATGGACGGGGAGGGTGGGATAGTGAAGGCAGGTAAGGATTACAGTTCACGCAATTTCATATAAATATCACTGATTAAAACTCCCGAAGCAGATGTGACTTTCCACATGGGCAAGCATGGTTCATGGTTCATGTCTTCCAATCCTTATGGACGCTGTCTACCTTCAGCGGAGATCGATAGTAGAATACCACATAGTTACGCAGAGATTTTCTCTGCTTTTTGCTCGATTTCATTTTTTCTGACCTTGAAATGACCTTATGGCCAAAATACACCGATTTTCGTAATCAGCAGGGTCGTATAAATCTAAAACACATTGTTTGCAGAAATGAACATGACTTGCCGCTTACATCGCATTTTGTGGACTTTTCAGCTCGACGCGCCCAGACTTAGTCTAATAGTCGATAGGTTAGCGTGAAGGACAGTCAACGGAGATGTCTATAGGTTCAAACCCTACCCCAAACGATCGATTAGTTCAAGAGTTTGTTTCATTCAATTACTCCAAAGCAGACTTCGATACTCACTGTTCATGGGACGATTCATTGACTGCTGTATTCCGAAACTAAACCGATACAAGCCTACAACGATTCGTGATGCTACGTAGGGTCTGCAGCTCGAAGCATCTCTTTCAGCTTGTTTGTATTTTTGTATGTATGTATGTACGCATGTATGTAGATCTATGTATGTACGTATGTATGTATGTATGTATGTATGTATGTATGTATGTATGTATGTATGTATGTATGTAATGTATGTATGTATGTATGTATGTATGTATGTATGTATGTATGTATGTATGTATGTATGTATGTATGTATGTATGTATGTATGTATGTATGTATGTGTATGTATGTAAGTATGCAATGTATGCATGTAGTATGTGTGTCTGTTTTTATGTATGTGTGTCTGTATATGTATGTGTGTGTATGTAAGTGTACATGTATGTAAGTGAGCTACTATGAATGTATGTATGTATGTATGCATGAATGTCTCAACGGTCATACCCACCGCTGATCTATCCCAAAACAAAACTGGAGTATACGTGCATGGTAGTATTGAACAGAAGGTACAGGATCGGTTGGTATGCCCTGTTGATCCAAACACCCAGTCGTTCATTAATCAGGAAACAGAAATTGGACGTTGCAGACTCGTACCTCACTTATCCTGGCATCTACAGATACGAGATTCTCAAGGAGTGGCAGTTGTCTGAGGAGAGAGTCTGTTGAGATGGATCGTCTGCGATAAGACGAGAGAGACCTGGCTGCCCTCTAAAACTAATCCATGTGAATGGGAGCGGGGTACGGCTGCTTCCCAGCGAAGATTTACAATAGCCTGGAGTTATAAGCAATTATAGGCGAAAACTTTATTCCGAAGTCGAAATTGGCTGAAGGTGCATGAGTACAACATTTGCATTTACGGGATACTTTGAGAGAGTATCATTGGTGGTTTTTCTGTTTAACGACTAGCTGTGTGGTAACAAAGACCATTAGCGTCGCCCTCCTCCTTTATCCAGGCTTGGGACTGGCACTGTCAGAAAGCGAACTTTGGCGGAGTTAAATTGAGAGCATTCATTCGTACAGAGCAGTTATATATCGCCTCTACCAAGGAACTACTCAAAGGACAGTTTTCTAACGTTGGCAGAAAGTTCGCGCTGAATCCCTAACTGTCAGGTTAGAACATAACTCAGCATCATGGGCGTTTTTAATGGGGGGGGGGGGTTTACGGGTTCAAAGTTCAAACCCTCCCCTAGATAAATTGCCGAAAATTGTTTATGTGCTTTTATATGCGAAATACAAAAACTTAACTTTTGTGACCATGTCCAATAGAACCGTCCCCCAAAATTGTGTCCTGGCTATATATACGCTACTGCTCAGCTTTAGTGAGGAATCAGGCAATGGGTATAGCATTATTTTCGAACCTATAGTCAGCAGGCGATGAATCCAGATTTATGGATCTTTCGGTACCTGGTGCAATCTCAGCTCATCGTTCTTTTTGGTGAGACGGGACATCCGCACCGCATGGAAGGAGAGATCTGAATCCTGTTGCCATGGAAACCAGAGAGTAGAAGTAGAGGACCTGCTAAGGCGGGCTAATAGTTGAGGTTGGACGGTGGCCGATTGGTTAGAGCGCTCGGCCTGTAACGCGGAGTGTACGGGTTCGAGCCTCGCCCGAGGCAGTTACTGTGTAAGGACCTTGAGCAAGTCCTTCGCTCACAATAGATCAGCGCCATGGATATTTTGTCATATGGTCGTGTCACACGTGTGCAGTTCTGAACTTTTGAAGGAGAGCAATATCAAATGTGTTGTTTTGTATCGTATTGCATTGTACTATAAACGTCATCCTCAACGCCGCACATCCATTGGCTGGGTTTTCCCTGCCTCAGAGAGCCTCCCAGTGGAAACTCTTTCCAGCTGTTTTAGACGATTTTCCTGCACTTTACGAACTCTGTAGCTTTTAATCCGACAGGAGCGCCCTCAAGCGTTCTGAACAGGCAATCTGTAAGTTTTTATTTAGGTTGATGGAGTATATGGATGGATTGATCTACCAGTCCTTGAAAGCTGGAAGCCAGACAGGACCAAGTGGTTCCAAACGGAGCCACTCCACAGAACACGGTATTGGAATCGCCAGGTTTCCCTTGGCACCCATAGGATGTCGACTAATGTGACTTTATAAAAAAGGAACTCGTTAATAACAAGTTCCAACCTACTGCTGCGCTTGCCGTTTCTTCTGCACCAAGACGGTTGGCCATAGCAGCGTGACATTGGCAACCACCACGGTATAAGCACCGTGCTGGAAACCCAACACCGCTCGCTAGGGGTCTAATCTGTAGATGACAGCTAAATGATGATGAAGTCATAAGCACCAGATTCTGCAACTAGTGGTAATTGCGGGCTGAATATAACACGTGACTACCTGGGAAAGAAAAAGCGGAGAAACCTCGTTGGAGACTCAGCACTTTCATCAATCTGCAGGAGTAGACTGTCGCGTCGTAAAGACTCGAGATTTGTAGTTTACCATTATACGATTACGATTACGATTACAATTACGATTATTACTACGATTACGATTACGATTACGATTTTGATTACGATTACGATTTTGATTACGATTACGATTATGATTACGGCTAAGATGACTACGGTCTCCAAGGATCTGGAGAAAACTAGATACCAAAGGGGCGAGACTCGATCAGGAGGTCCAAAGAATTGAAAGAGACCCATGTGATCTCAAAGAATTAAGGAACTTTCAGAGGGTAGATATATAAAGAGACCAGTAGATTTTATCTGCTGCTATTCTATCGTATCCTCTCAAATCCTATCCTCTCCATTCCTATATCCTATCCTATATCCTATATCCTATCCTATCCTATCCTATCCTATCCTATCCTATCCTATCTCTATCCTATCCTATCCTATCCTATTCTATCCTATCCTATCCTATCTCTATCCTATCCTATCCTATCCTATCCTATCCTATCCTATCTATCTATTCTATCCTATCCTATCAATTCTAATTCTATTACATCCTACCTAACCTAGCTGATAATTCTGGGGTTTCCCTCAATGGTAGGTATCTGGTATAGTCTTCTTCAATGATTTCAAAGCCTTTACGATGCAATGCTTTCGGGATGTGTGATATTCTTCTGTGATTTGGGAAGTAATATGCTTTCTCCAGTGTTCTGCGAAGTAGCAGTGTTCTTCACCCATGTGGGTAGTTGCCATCTTCTCCATTGCTTTGAAAAATAGTACAATTCTTCACCGATCTGGGAAGTTGCCATCTTCTATATTGCTTTGAAAACAGCACATATTTCCCAATGCTTTAGTAACTAGCGATTCATCCAGTGCATTGGACCTAATGGTTTTCCCAAGCTATGATACCGAGTGCTCTTTTTCCAATGATTTGAAATCGTGTGGTTTTCTATGTGTTTATACTCACTGGTCATTTTCCAGGCCTCACGACGTAATGGGATTCTCCAGTGCTTTGCGTTCTTCTGGATTTTCTCGGTGCTTTGTAGGAAGGGTAGGCATAGGATAAGCTAGGATTGAATACAATAGGATGGGATAGAATACGATGTGATTGGAGAGAATAGGAATGAGCTGGATATGATATGTTAGAATATTATATGTTTATAATATGACATGACATGATTTGATATGATATGATTGGATATGATATGACATGATTGGATTGGATTGGATAGGATAGGATATGATAGGATAGGATAGGATAGATAGGATAGGATAGGATAGGATAGGATAGGATAGATAGGATGGGAGGATAGGATAGGATAGGATAGGATAGGATAGGATATAGGATAGGATAGGATAGGATAGGATAGGATAGGATAGGATAGGATAGGATAGGATATGATAGGATAGGATAGGATAGGATAGGATATGATTGGATAGGATAGGATAGGATAGGATAGGATAGGATAGATAGGATAGATAGGATAGATAGGATAGATAGGATAGAGGGAAGGGAAAGGAAAGGAAAGGAAAGGATAGGATAGGATAGGATAGGATAGGATAGGATAGGATAGGATAGGATAGGATAGGATAGGATAGGATAGGATAGGATAGGATAGGATAGGATAGGATAGGATAGGATAGGATAGGAGGATAGGATAGGATAGGATAGGATAGGATAGGAGGGAGGAGGGAGGGGAGGGATAGGAGGAGGGAGGGAGGGGGAGGGGAGGGAGGGATAGGAGGGAGGGGAGGAGGGGAGGGATGGGATGGGGGAGGGATAGGGGAGGGAGGGAGGAGAGGGAGGAGAGGAGAGAGGAGAGGAGAGGAGAGGGAGATGGGAGAGGAGAGGAGAGGAGAGAGGAGAGGAGAGGAGAGAGAGAGAGAGAGAGGAGAGGAGAGGAGAGGGAGAGGAGAGAGGAGGAGAGGAGAGGAGAGGAGAGAGAGAGGAGGAGAGGAGAGGAGAGAGAGAGAGGAGAGAGGAGAGGAGGAGAGGGAGAGGAGAGGAGAGGAGATGGGAGAGGAGAGGAGAGGATGGGAGAGGAGAGGAGAGGGAGGAGAGGGAGAGGAGAGGAGAGGAGAGGAGAGGAGAGGAGAGGAGAGGAGAGGATGGGAGGAGAGAGAGAGAGGAGAGACAGAGGAGCTGATGCAACAGGATAGGACAAGATGGGATAGGATTGATTGATTAATGTCATGTGAAGGCACGCGAGAAGTATATACATATAGCAACATAAATAAATAAAATAAAAATGCGAGGGTAGGCTAAATTAAAACAACAATGCAAATTTTAAATCTTTCAGTTGTAACATAAATATATTATATTTGAACACAGCGCAATCACAACTGTCACTATAAATATAGGAGGAGAGGAGCAGCTGATGCAACAGGATAGGACAAGATGGGATAGGATTGATTGATTAATGTCATGTGAAGGCACGCGAGAAGTATATACATATAGCAACATAAATAAATAAAATAAAAATGCGAGGGTAGGCTAAATTAAAACAACAATGCAAATTTTAAATCTTTCAGTTGTAACATAAATATATTATATTTGAACACAGCGCAATCACAACTGTCGCTATAAATATAAAATACAGATAAATATTGACATCAATCGATACTGATAATAAAATATATAAAAATGCAATATATAATTATGAGCGCGCATTTTAATGTTTCCTCAAATAATTATCTCTTCGGGCCTCTTAAACGAGTACAAACATTTAATGGCTACATTGGTAAAAATTGATACCCGGAGAAAGTGGCAGTATGCCCCGATTTTAATTATGAGTGTTTTATAGTTTTGCATCTATCTATTTTTACACAATTTCATTGTTATGAGAACAATATTTTTGCATTTATTTTATTTTCATATATATTTTTACATCTTAATGTTCTTGTAGCGTCCATGTTCGAATGATGTTTAATTTTTGTGCATCTAGTAAAAATGTTATCGAGAGTTTTTAATTATTTTATATTTCACTTTCGATTTTTACTACAAGGATGCGCCAATGACAAAATACTAGCTAGGCCTAATTGTATACCTTAAATGTATATGCACTGGCTATAATATCGTCTGTGATATTTGTAGATCTATAAAGTTATTCGATTACAGTTTTCGATCTAGAATCTGCCTGGCCACAGTTTAATCGAGATATTGATCCGTAAACTACTCTGTATAACGCAGAAGCATTTCATATATGCGAAGAATTCAATCCTAATTCGATTCCGCTTTTACCGCACGCCACACAGGCACGTTGTATCCGCCCTCGGATTCTCGTCGGCTTCAGCCTGCAGCGCCCTACCCGGGTTTTAGCAGGACCGGATGAGCAGAAGGCGCGTAGTAGCGCGGTCTATACACAGATAAGCGCGTGGCGACCTTGTCTGCTTTGCGTGCAAGCAACGTGCGCTCAGCGGCGTGTACGCGAGACCTAAATCAGTGTAGAGCGACGAGAAATAGTCCGGCAAAGAGACTACAATTCTATCGCACAGACTTGAAAATTGTTGCACCCACCGGCTGAAAACGTTGAACGGGCGTTCAAGGGTTCGGCGAACGTTTGAACGTTGGCGTGAAGAGCTGCGTATTCAGGTAAAATTCTTCTACGACCTTCACGATGCTGTAGACTATGCAGATATATGTAATGCTGGTTGCAGTCAAAATGGCGGTCTCTTGCTATGTGCGCATGCAGTTGCCTAGATGTGACCGGCTGATGGATTTCGGCAAATATTGGAGTCGTTCTAGCGAAATTTCTCTCATCGTATACTGAGAATGGATCGGATAGAACAATGGAACGGTTGCCCTGGCAACAGCAATAAGGTAAACTATTATTAAAAGGATTTATTACTGGGAAATATGAGTGAAATGGGGTTAGCCGACAACTGGAAAACAACATGAAGGAATGCGGTCTGAGATTCATCATGTGTAAATACCTTGCATGTCCATTGTCCAACCATTATAAATTCATAGACCCATGCTTCTGTTACTGAAACTAAACACGCAATTACAAACGTATGTTGCAAAGCAGGTGTTTAGCTACACCAAAGAACCTCTCGAACATATGAAAACTATTAAGAAATTATTAAATATATAAATTTTCAGAGGATTATCGTTTTCTCTCAACAAACGAGGCCTACTTCAGAGAGAAAGAAGGGACGAAAAACAGCGATTGAGAGAATTAGAGCTTAGCATGCGATTCTTAGCGAAATTACGGTGGGATTAACGTTTAGTGCACGAACGAATTATTTTATATTCTAGGAGTACAAACCCCTATTAAATACCAAGTAAATAAATTTCCATATGTGCCTATACTATACATATGTATGTATATGTATACAGCTTATAAGTCTACCATCTACATCTAGTTAGCTTGCATGGTACACCTTTTTAAAAAGCATTATTCCGACGAAAGTGAATTATTCTATGATGCCTAGATTTACATAATATGTGCATACGTGCATACGTACATACGACACGTGCATACGTATATTGGCCTACATACATACAAACGTACAAACTCGTGTACACAATTGTGTACACACATACACACCCACATATATAGGCATGCATGCATATTCATGCGCACACACATCCACATACATAAATACCAACATTCGCACATGCATATAAATGTACATACATATATGGAAACGCATAATATACTCATGCATACGTGCTTACGTACATACACACATGTTGGGCGCGGTGGCGTAGGGGTATGTTCGGTGCCTTGCAGCCGGAGGGTTGAGGGTTCGAAGCCACCTCAAAGCCGCCGCGTAGGGACCCTGGGCAAGTCCTTCACTCGCAATTGCTCATGCGCTTCGGCGTGAAACTCCGATTCAGCGTCCGCGCAGTAGTCGGGAGCGCCTCTGAGTAGAAATCTTAAAGGGGCGCTATAACAAGTGCTCTCATACATACATACATACATTTATTCATTTATATCCATTCACATATACATACATATATATATATATATATACATATTATACATGCATACATACATGCATGAATAGATGCATACATAAATACAAACATATATACATACATATAGGCATACATACATGCATACACCCATATATATATATATATATATATATATATATACATGCATACGTACGTGTACGTAAATATATCATATATACATATACGCACGCATACATAATCTTACGCATATATACATATACACATGCATATGCATACAAACAAACACGCATACAACGCAACAATACATACATGCACACATACATACACACGTGAATACATATATGTGGCGGTCCAGACCGAAATCGGTATTATGTCGGAAATTACACAACAGAGTAATAGGCCAGAAACACATTTTTTTGTTTTTCGGTTTTTTGCAGAATCTAATATAAAAATATGTTGAAAATAGTTATTTCTTATATTTTGTTAAAACCGAGTTTTAAAGCTATTTTTAATGCTTTTAATACGCCTATTCTTTTGTTTTAATTAAGTTAATTAAGCTAATTAATTAATTAATTTGGATTACTTTTTGCCTTATATCTTGAGTTAGAATAAAGCTAGAGCAATAATGTTTGTGTCATTTTGAAGCCTGATGCAAGACCTTTCACATGATGTATCAAACTCAATATGTTGCAAAATCACCTTAATGCTGCTTTCGGTGTGTGGAGCCACATATGCGCATACAATACTACAATTAAAGTCCTATATTTAAAAGATTTCCTCGTTTTTCTGTTTCTTTCGCAAGATGCTATTGTACATGCAATTGTTTTCCAGATTTATATAGCGCCACTCGACGCGGAACTTATAATATTAGGTCCTCCTCAATAGGATAAAACCATGCTGCAATAGAAAACCAGTCTCATCGATTTTGTTTGATCAGTTTATGATTTCATAAAGGTCGAACAAGTGTAGATGCTTCTGGGTATATTCGAATATATGCATGAGAATGGATCAAAGGTAACCAAGGAAACGGTTGCCTTAGCAACAACAATCAGGTTAACTATTAATGAAAGAATTTTTTCATTAGGAAATATGAGTGAAATGCGGTTAGCCGGTAATTGGAAAACAGCATGATGGAATGCGGTCTTAGATTCATCATGTGTAAATAGCTTGCATGTCCAACCATTATAAATTCATAGACCCATGCTTCTGTTACTGAAACTAAGCACGCAATTACAACATATGTCGAAAAGCTGTTGTTTAGCGACACCAAAGAGCCTCTCGACCATATGAAAACTATTAAAAGACAATTGAATATATAAGTGTGTGAATAAATGGATGTACGCCTGAATGTGTGCATTTATGTACATATGAATTTATGCATGTATGGATGTATTAATTTATGTGTACATGTATATATATTTATGCATGTATGAAGGCATGTTTGTGTGTGAATTTGCATGCATATGGGTATTTATGTGTTTGCGCATGCATGCATGTATTTAGGTATCTTTGTATACATGTATTTGTCGTATGTATGTATGCATGGGCAGGTGAAATGGGGTGGTAAGCGTCTCTAAAAGCCTCTGCCACCCAAATGTCCACCACGCCACCTTCACGTGGTACCCCTGTTGGAAACAAAGTGCGTGGTGGACGACCGAGCCCTCGCCGGTATATGCGAGCCCAGAGACAAGGAGTCGGAAGGACGGACGATGAAGGACATCGACGCTTGGAGATGGTGTCTCGCTAAAAACACCGAGAGGAAGGCAACGGGAAACCACCTCTCTAATTTCC
>JACEVL010000778.1:955000-972500 GCA_020284085.1 Aporrectodea caliginosa
TTCACCCCTAGGACAATTCCCCAGGACATTTAGCCCCCCCCCACCCCACCACTCCTTTGTTCACTTATCCAGCATAAAGATTGATGAGAAACTGTATTAAATTGGCAATTTCAAATCATTATTTATTGTAAATTATTTAAATCAAAAACCATGTTTAATATGCACGCATAACAATCTTTTAAAACGGTAGTTTAGGTTGACAAATCATATGCTTACGGCCATTTCTTGCAAATATCATGCGCAAGGTGCAATGTTATCCAACTTCCAATTTGAATTGGAAGTTGGATTGATGAAACTAATTCTTTTCTTAAATAGAAGTTGGATCGATGAAAGACATTCGTTGCTTAAATAGAAGTTGGATTGATGACAGTTATCATGGACGTTATTGCTTGACTGCCTATACTAATAGCTGTGTAAGTTATCCAAGAGGGGGGAATGTCCGGAGAATGTCCGGGGGAATGTCCGGGGGAATGTCCGGGGGAATGTCCGAGGGAAAGATGTCGGGAAAAATGTCCTAGGGAATAATGTCGGGGGTTTCCCCGACTGGTGGGGAAATATCCAGGGGAAATATCCGGATACCCTCTATCCGGAACGTTGCCATGTCCACGACGTCGCCCAAACGAGCTTCTTCCAAAATCTCAGAAATCAATGTTCGGAAACCTCTGGCGTTGTCTTGGTCACTTTCTTAGCGGGAACCAACCTCTGGATATTGATGGAAGAAAGATGGAATGACTTAGGAACAATGGAAGGAAGGAAGGAAGGAAGGAAGGAAGGAAAGATGGAAGGAAGGAAGGATGGAAGGAAGGAAGGAAGGAAGGATGGAAGGAAGGATGGAAGGAAAGAAGGAAGGAATCTAGGAAGGAAAGAAGGAAGGATGGAAGGAAAGAAGGAAAGAAGGAAGGAAGGATGGAAGGAAGGAAGGAAGGAAGGATGGAAGGAAGGAAGGAAGGAAGGAAGGAAGGAAGGAAGGAAGGAAGGAAGGAAGGAAGGAAGGAAGGAAGGAAGGAAGGAAGGATGGAAGGAAGGATGAAGGAAGGATGGAAGGAAAGAAGGAAGGAATCTAGGAAGGAAAGAAGGAAGGATGGAAGGAAAGAAGGAAGGAATCTAGGAAGGAAAGAAGGAAGGAAGGTAGAAGGAAGGAAGGACGGTAGAAAACTAAGGAAGGAAGAAAGGAGCGACGGAAGGAGGGAGGAGGGAGGGAGGGAGGGAGGGAGGGAGGGTGAGGAGGGAGGGAGGGAGGGAGGGAGGAGGGAGGGAGGGAGGGAGGGAGGGAGGGAGGGAGGGAGGGAGGGAGGGAGGGAGGGAGAGAGGGAGGGAAGGAAGGAAGGAAGGAAAGAAAGGAAGTAAGGATGGAAGGAAGGAAGGAAGAAAGGAAGTAAGGAAGAGGAAGGAAGGAAGGAAGGAAGGAAGGAAGGAAGTAAGGAAGTAAGGAAGGAAGGAAGGAAGGAAGGAAGAAAGAAAGAAAGAAAGAAAGAAAGAAAGAAAGAAGAAAGAAAGAAAGGAAGAAAGGAAGAAAGGAAGGAAGGAAAGAAGGAGAAAGAAAGGAATAAAGGAAGAAAGGAAGTAAGGAAGGAAGGAAGGAAGGAAGGTTTAAATTGAGGAAAGCAGAACGAAGACGAAGAAGAAGGAGGAGAAGGACGAGGACGAGGACGAGGACGAGAAGGAGGAGGATGAGGAGTACTCCCTTAGGTTAGACGAGAGAGAGAGAGAGAGAGAGAGAGAGAGAGAGAGAGAGAGAGAGAGAGAGAGAGAGAGAGAGAGAGAGAGAGAGAGAGAGACAGAGACAGAGAGAGAGGTCGAGAAACCCACAACAGAGAGAGAGAGAGAGAGAGAGAGAGAGGGAGACACAGACAGAGAGAGAGAGAGAGAGAGAGAGAGAGAGAGAGAGAGAGAGAGAGAGAGAGAGAGAGAGAGAGAGAGAGAGAGAGAGAGAGAGAGAGAGAGAGAGAGAGAGAGGAGAGGTCATCCGACATGATATACCGAGACTTAGAAAATGAAGTCATTAACACTTCATATCCATGGTAGCCATGGATATGAAGTGTTAATGACTTCATTTTCTAAGTCTTGGTATATCATGTCGGATGACCAGTCCTCTTCTTCGTCGTCTCATCTTCCCACCGACCGTGTACGGTCAGTGTACCCATCATAGCTGAGTTCGCTTAAGGAGTTCAGGCGAATCATAAGTCATGAAACGAATCATTGCGCATGTGTGTGTCTCTGTCTCTGTCTCTGTCTCTGTCTCTCTCTCTGTCTGTCTCTCTCTGTCTGTCTCTGTCTCTCTCTCTCTCTCTCTCTCTCTCTCTCTCTCTCTCTCTCTCTCTGTCTCTCTCTCTCTCTCTCTCTCTCTCTCTCTCTGTCTCTCTCTCTCTCTCTCTCTCTCTCTCTCTCTCTCTCTCTCTCTCTCTCTCTCTCTCTCTATATATATATCGACTAAATATATATATATAATATATATATGTGCTGCATAAAAACATATTCATTTTTGCAACGCAGTGTACACGTATTGCGAGTCTCCATGCATGCGACTAATCAAACAAACGCTTTTATTTGAACACGGTGTACAGGTCGCAGTATGTCAATGCATACAATGCATGCGATCAATCAGGAGTCTGACTTTTTGAACGCAGTGTATATTGCAGACACGTGGCGCCGCCTGCCTATCGCTTTTGCCTTAGTAAGCCCTGGGAAAGCGATTAATTTAATTTTGAGTTATTGAGTTAATTAATCAAGTGTTTTCTTTCCTTAGGCTATCAGAAATGCCGCTTTCCGTTAAAAGAAATGATGAAATACGATGAATTATTCAATGTCAATAGACATTTTCCTTATGAGTTTATGCAGATGATATATTTATTATGCAAATGTAATTGGAAAATAAAAATGCACAGACGCATTAATATATGCCTGCGTATACGCACTGACGTAGGTCGGTATACACACAAACACACATACAAACATCCATACATACATACATTCACACGTACATACATACATACATACGTACGTACGTACGTACGTACGTACATACATACAAACATGCATAAAAACATACATACGTACATGCATGCATACATAAAAACATACTTATTTACTTACATACATGCAAACATGCATACATATACACATACATGCCACATACATACGTGCTTAAGTACGTACGTCATATATTTTAATATTTAATATTTTTAATTTTGTTTTTAATAAACAATCGTAATTGTATTAGTTACCTTGTGAGTCGTGATTAGTTTCTATAAACTTTAACAAATCTACTATCAACTATAATAATAAAATGATTAGAACCTATTATGGAATGTTTCAGTTCGTTTCTAATATTTTAAACATTTTTACTTTAGTTTATTGTAACACGGTGCGTTCTGGGTTCGATCCTCTCCTCAAACGATGAATGTAAAGGACTTCAGGCTTCCTGTAGCTCAACTGTTGAGTTTTGTCAGTGTATATAGCTGCGCTAGAAAACAGCATAGTATAAACAGATAACACAGTAATGTATTATGACACATACAGACAATTCATAATAATTTCATTGTAATGTGCATTCGCCATGACTATAATTCATTGAAGATATAACGTTACGTTGATGATATGACGTTGCATTGAAATGACTTTATATCGATGATATGACATTGAATAAATATGACATTGAATAAATGATAGTCTATAGCATTACATTGACGATATGACATGACATTGATCATCTGACATGACATTGATGATATAACCCGACATTGACTATATGTTCCTGAAATGAATGAATGAATGAACACGGAATGCTTGACGATGAAGGTTAGCGTCCTTGACAATCAATCTGAAGGTCGAGAATTCGAACCCCCCATGACATAAAATCTTGGGTTTCGCCCCTAGCCAAATCACCCATAAAAATGAGTAGGCCTACACTAGTTTAATGCGCATTTTTATGCTAAATCATGTAAACCTATTTCTCGGTTGCATTTACATCGTGTAGTCTCTAAAATGTACAATATAATTAAGATAACAATGCCGATGGATGCCTCTGTGACAATGGTTCTCAAATTATTACGGTCCCATAACCACGTGTGTGGTCTGCGACGCGAGGAGAATGTAGTCCGGAGTGGCGAGGTAAAACGTAAATACCCCCGCAAAATACATCTCTGTATAACGCTTTCTTGTCGCAGATCGGTAAATAGCTTTCTATCAGTGGCTAAACTACTCAGGAATGTCAATTGAACAGTGAACACCCTACTTTAAACTGTCAAACGGTACTTGAACTGGTAAGTAAAATATCAGTTGGTGGAATGAAATCGAGTGTAGTTTACTTTAGCTAATCTGTTAAAAGTTCGTATTACAGACTGTACACTGCAGATAAGCCAAATGCTAACTCGACGATGTCAACTGGGCACTTAGTGTCAGAAAACACTCTAGTTTAGACTCTAGTAAGGGCTTTGAGCAAGACCTTCGCACGCAATTCAACACCATCGATTTTTAACCTGTGCACTTTGGAAGGAGGACAATATCAAATACAGTATATTGTATACCTTGATAAGATATTTTGTGCCTTCTTTCCTATTGTGCTACTAATACTTTACGTTTTCCGCGGTTTACGTGACGTTAATGTTCACCTGACAGTGAAACCAATTTTACCTTGAAGTTAAAATATCTGTTAAATGATTCCTTACCTTTTCCTTATTCCTTGTTCATCTTCTATGAAACATAAAATATATATATAATCTGTGATAGATGATACATAATTCATATACATAGGCATTTTTAAATACTTATGCATCAAAAGTATGTATATACGCAGATGTATAATTTCGACAACATTATAGTAGAATTCGTAAAGTCTAACGTATTACAATATCAATATATAATCAATTATTTATCTATTAACAAAATGAACAAATAGACTTCATTGTAAAACACACGCATGCACACACACACCCACACACTCACATATATACATATATATATATTTATATATATATATGCATATATATATATATATATATATAAATCATACGAATCATATATATATATATATATACAGGGTGGCGCAGAGAAAGTGAGACCGCCTAGGATAATTTCAAATAATAAATTTTTTTTAAACTTTTTCTTCTAAGAAAAACAAGTAAATTGTTGCCAAATACTAATTTATACCAAATCAGAAATCAAATTCAATTTGTCTTCCTCGGTTCTCAACAGGTTTTTGTAAACGTCTGCGCCACTGGTCAATGCTTCTGTTCATAAACCGTTGAGAGAATTTTTGCCACTCTTCAACGTCCTGTTGCAGTGTCCAGCTTTGACGATTACATATCGCTCGATTATGCGGAAGCAATCCTTGTATTGAGACGTGATCACATTAATAATCACTGTTCACTTTAGCTCCAGATTCAACAAACATCACACTGGTTTTTCCCATCCGAGATACACCGACCGAAACCACGATGCCACCACTGAAATGTTCACGATCGCGTACGAGTCTCTTTGCTGGGAACTTGTGTTTTTCCTTGCATCAGAATAAACACGATCATTTTGAGAATTAGCCGGTGTGGCGAGAGTCAATGTCTTTTCATCTGTAAACCAAATGCTTCGTAAGCCCCTACACTTCTCTCGTTTTGACATCTGCCAAGTAACTGTTTTAATTTGCAGTTTTCGTTTATAACCTGCCCTATTACGCGTTTGTACGGTTGAAGTTGCAAATCTTGCTTTATAATGCGTTGCACTCTTCTTCGTGATATGCCAGTTTCTCTTTCAATTCCCTTGGATTCTTGTGGCTGTGAGGATCATCATCCTGGCTGCAAATCAGCTCACTCACACGCCGAATATTCCGTGTCCGTGCTGTTCTAACTAATTTCGGGCGGCCGCTTCATGATTTACGCGCTGTCGTAGTCCTACCATCGGCATAATTTTTTTTTACAAAGTCGATTTAGACTTGTTTTACTCCAGGATTTATTTGAAACTAAGTAATCATTCGCCTACCTTCCCATAATTTTACAGTTTAAAAACCGCCCAAAACATAATTTTGCACAAGATTTCACGAGGCGGTCTCACTTTCTTTGCGCCACCCTGTATATATTTATGATTCCTGTAAGTCTGCACCAGTATAATATCAATATGTCATTGATTATTTATAAATTAATAAATACTACAAATACACCAGAGCTGTGGATTTCGGTGTTATTTTCCGAAGACAGTGCCTGTTGTTTTTCGTCGACCGTCTGCAATTAATCTAATTAGACGGTTGCCATTGGAGACGATAACAATCCTGATGACAAAGCGTATTGTTTGGAGGCTGACTGGCGCCAAAGTATTGAGCTGACGTGCTTCCATTGTATTTCTCTGCGATGCACATTCATTGTGCCAGAGTTTATTTAGTCTTGGCTGTACTATGATTATATACACACACATAATATTAATCACCGACAAATCTGTCCACGTGTGCCGAGCGCATATCATACACAACCACACAAACACACGTACACACACACACACACACACACACACACACACACACACACACACACACACACACAAACACACAAACACACACATACAAACACACACAAACACACACACACAAACACACAAATAAAGAAACATATAAACACACACAAACACACATACACACACAAACACACACATACAAACACATACACACACAAACACACACACACAAACAAGCACACACATGCATACATACATACTAACGTACACTCATGCATGCATGCATGCATATATATATATAATACATGCATATATTATACATGCATACATTTATACGTACGTGCATAATGCAGAATATAGACTGCATGCACACATACGGACGAACACACACACATGCATACAAGCAATGCGTATTAATGATATAATTGATAATGATATGTATATTTATGATTAGAAAATAAATATAAGTAGCACCTATATATGCATCTTTTCATGATTGTATCTTCGAGATGTTGACCGGATTTGTGCGCCATCTTTAGATGCCTCGTGCATCGGACATTGGCGCAATAGAAGTCACTAATTAACAGTTAATTATAATTACTATATGCAGATATACATATATATATGCATAAATTTATTTATATATATGCATAAATTTATACATATATATACATATATACGTGCATATATATATATATATATATATATACATGCACGGTATGTGCTCACCGTTTATTTCTGACTGGATCTGGTGCAGTATAATTATACTAATCTGATATGCGGATTAATGCTTATCTTAAAAACACATGCTTCTGCATAAATATATATATAATCTTCAATATAGTAAAATATCTGTCTATACATGTATCGTGTATCTGTACATGTATATACATATAAGTCCGGTGACTAAATAATATATATGCACATATACATGTTAACGTGTTTCGTATTATAACACAATGAGTGGGAAAACGTGATGTCCCAGAAAGCTTCACGATGACTTGCATTCAAAATTATTTACAATTAAACCAATAATAACATTTATAAATCAACCAAATTGACTACTCCATTTCACCAATTAGACCACAATTTCCGGTTTATTAACTGGTGGGCCAAGAGCCTCTTTTCGTTGTCTGAAAACCTCTTTCTTTTCTCTGGGTCTCTCGCACTGGGAGCGCCTCCGATTGGTGAGCGAGAGGCGCTATATAAATTGATAGATACAATACAATACAATTTGTGCTCAAAATGTCCGTATATGGCGTCGACACAGTCAGTAAGGCGTGCTCGTCACTGTCTTGTAACCGGCTTATTACTCTCTGTTTTGTTCTTTCCGCTGAAGACCATTTTGCCGAGGATAGTTTGTTCACATATGACATCAGAGTGACGTCATATTAAACGGAGACCGTCCAAAATGTAAAAAAATCGCTAGTAAGTAACTTAGTTAAAGTTAGAATTAAAGCCAATTCATATATGTCCGTTATACAAATGACAGGTTTAGATACTCATTTCCCCAGTCAAACTGAATATTTTATCTTCGTACATACAAAAATGTATGAGTTCATTGCATGTATGCATGTATGATTGATTGCATACTTACCTTATACGTTGTATTGCAATATTATATATATATATATATTTGTATATGTATGTGTGTATGTATGTTTATGGCGATATACTAGATTTAAATATAAATGTAAATGTAGGCCTATTATAATAGCTGGCTACTGTTCAACGACGCTTTGTCATAACAAAGATGATTAGCGTCGCCCTCCTCGTTAACCAGTTTTGCACTGGCACTACCAGAGCACGGGCAGTAGTGGAGTTACACTGTCGTATGATTTGTAGGCAGTAATAAGATACGTGTGTTGCCCCTGGCGAATGGATGTGCTGATTGTAATGATATTGTGATGTGACCAAACGATTCGCTAGACGGCATTGTGTTATTCAATTACGTAAGAGTTATCTATAATATATGGCTATGTGTACATATATATATATATATATATATATATATATATATATATATATATATATATATATAACTCACACATTCATGTATATATAGATACGAATCGTATACATATGCACGCTGCCAATTGTTACATTTAAACTTTTAGAATAGTTTTGTTAATCTATGTATATTTATCTACATTTTGCTGTGCTATGAACAATGCAGTGCATGTGCGCTTGTCAGATGCAAATAAAGGCTACGTATTTACTTATTTACTTACATATATATATATATATATATATATATATATAATGTATATATATATATATTTGTATATATGCGAAATTGTATCGAAGAACTTTGAGAGTCGATTCTCTTCAATATTCGACACTCTGTCTGAATAGCAATATAGGATCATTAGATCATTAGGCACAATTCCATTGCCATAAATAACCATAAATTTTATTGCATCTCGTATCGCAAGATGACATAACATTCGAGGACAAACTATACTTTAACAGAAAGTAATGGGAAAGGGACCCTTAAAGGTCCAAGCTCCTGTTGACAGGGTTTTCCATGTACATAGGAAGAAAAGCAACTGGTTACGTATTATAACTTCCAAAAGTACTGGGACTTAACTAGTTAACTATAATATAAAATTGAACACAATGAGTGTATATATCAAGCAATATCCACACACAATATGTACACACAAGACAGGATAGTAAGAAGGGAGACAGGGAAATAAAGTAGTCATTGATCAACAGCCAATAAGTAACAATGGAGTTTCCATTTGAAACTGGAAACGCAAGGAGATTTACGTATAACTATGGGAAGATTATTTGGGGTTCGGTCCGTGATGTTGTCCAGGTATTACGCAGTATCCCTAATCCATCCGGGGATATGCTTTAGGGGATAGAAATCACTGGACACCGGACCTCTTACTTTTCTGATATCCCCGGATGGATGGAATAAACCGGTGTAGAGTATCAGATGGGATAAACCATTCTGGCCCCACATGTCATACGCATCACGATAGCCAAGACGAAAATCCAGTAAAAATCACCAAAAACAATGTAAATTAATTTCAGGTCGATGTACAAACTAAAGATATGCAACTTAAATTTTTTAATAAATCCAAACAGTACGACTGAATACACTTAGAAACCGCCAAAAATGCAAACTAAACCGAATACTCCATTTCGCTAAGGGGGATACGCCTTTAGGGATACTCAATTTCGTTACACCGGCACTTTTGATTGAGAATTTTCGTGTATTGGTTCTGGTGTCAACTCCTCTATTATTATCGGCAGATGTTCTAACATCTGGACCGCTAGACAATTGTGCACCTAAGGGCTTATTTGACCTCACTTTCACTGTGTATAAATCAGTTGTCTTCATGGAACTAGAAATGTGTTAATAGTATCCTACATCTATGTGCTCACCTTTCTCTGATCCTTCCTCTCTGTCTTAGAGGACTGAGGACTGATCTTACCTAATTGCGGCTACGTTTTGGTTGATGATATGTATGAAGTGAGGAGGCTATACAGCACAACATGCATGCATGCATTAGGGTTTCTAGGCAATATTCATTCATTCATTCTGCGTTTATTGAATCCCAAAACATCAGCAAAAGAAAATACAGACATGAAACATTGACATGGGTATTGAGAAACAACCGGTAGACCCAGAAGGAACAGAGTTCCGCTTGAATAGGGTCGCAAACTTAAAGGCATTACAGATGGCGACGAAGAACAGTCGTCCTTGTAATTAAACATGCATTAAAATCTTAACTATGAAAAAATAATAATTGGATCATAATTTTATACATGACCCACTAAACAGAAAGTTAAACTTAACTAAGCTATTATAAAACAAGTTACAAATTGCATGCATGTGTGTATATTCGTGGGTATGTACGCATGTGTATAAATGTATGCATGTACTGTAACTATGAATGTAGACATGCATGCATGTTAGAATGTATGTTTGCATGTAGGTACGTATTATGTATGCATGTGTCATTGTATGTATGCATGGATGTCAGAGATGGACACGATTAGTTAAATTGTTAATCGATTAGAATTAGAATTAGCTACTGAAATTTGCTAATCAGTTAGCAACTAGAATTTGATTTCGATAATTCATGCATATGTTTGCTTAATGAATTTGTTAAGTTTTAATCAAAGCACAGCAAGTTATTACACAGCAGCAAGTTTCTGTGGTCTATTTAGCTCTCCTTGTTGGTATACGATATCTTTGAGCTACAACTTTCATTAGATTTAGGAAACTTTCATTTTCAACTTCAGAAATTGGTCGCATTAATTATTGAATCAAGTAGTTCGACACAGCAGTTGTTAACTCGTTCTTAACATAATTTCAAAAAATCTAATTGATTAGAATTAGCTACAAAATTTGATCAATCAATTAGAATTTGAATTAGGATCAGGCGACAGCTAATCGATTAGATTTATTAGAATTAGCTATTTATCTAATCGATTAGCTAATCGATTAGAATCTAATCGATTAGTTATCCATCTCTGGTATACGCATGTTGAATGTATGCATGTTTATTTAACGACGCCGTCATAGCGACGACGATTGGCGTGATGTGTGTATTAATTCATTCTGAGCATTTCATTATATAGTGCCCCTTTAAGAACCTACTCAGGAGCGCTCCCAGTCCAGCCACGACTAAAGAAAAACACGAGCGACTTATAAAACCCTGTCGGATGGACCACAAGTAAAGAGCGGAGCTTAAGCGGGGGGAAGGGGGTCATTCCATATGGAAGATCCCTCAAGGCCACAACCGAAAAAGCACGGCGCTGCTTAATGGCCAAGCGAGCCCGTGGAACTATAGGAGCTCATCGTCGCAACTTGTTGCAACGTCGGACACTGGGCGCAAAGATCACGCAAGTAGAGCACAGATGAACGCAACGGGGAACCAGAGCAGCAATACGGTATGAAATCCGCTGAGACACGGGCAGCCAGTGCAAAACATCACGCATGTATGCAGAGATAGGCCTGGGGCGAATTTAACATATCTGGCACGAGATTTCATCATCATCATCATCATCATCATCATCATCATCATCATCATCATCATCATCATCATCATCGTCGTCGCAGTCGTCGTCGTCGTCATCATCATCATCATCATCATCATCATCATCATCGTCGTCGTCGTCGTCATCATCATCATCATCATCAGTTCCTGATGCCAGCTATTTGGCGGCGATGGGTACGAACAAACGAGTACCATTTTTCTCGGTCATTTGTTCCATGCTCCCCTCAGTGTTTATCCAGTCTCGTTATGTTCTCATTTATATTGTTTATCCTGCTTAATCTTCGTCTGCCTTTGATTTCTCTTTCCTTCGAAACTTGCGTGTTGTGCCATGGGATTACAGTGGGAGATTTTTAAGTATTCTACATGAGCAATTGAGCATACATTATTTTTCACTTCACTGCCAGAGATCATACCTCATGACTAAATGTCTGTTTCTCCGGAACACTGTATGCATATCTGAAGGAGATTATACCAACCGTCTCGCCTCACTTATAACTTAAGAAACATTTTCAACCTAAATCCCGCATTGGCAGCCATGCAAGGTGCACATCATGTCCTACTGCTCATTGTGCCAACGCCATCTGGCGAATGAAAGGCTCATTCGACCTTTGGGATTGTAGCAGGAAGCGATCCCGCGTTCGTGCTGATCTTCTGCTCTTCGTTCCAGAGCGTTACCATTACCTTGAATCTCCTTCCATCGACCTGTAAGGATGAATATCTTATCCTGTAACTGTAATTGTAATTAGTAACTTCTATAGCGCCGATTTCTAGCACACAAGGATTCAATCGATGGCGCACCAAGGCTAAACCGTAATCAAGTTAACATTGAGGTTATTTATCTGTTTAAAGACGAAACAAAAGGCATTGTTCCTCGTATCTTGAAATTGCAGTTTGTTCTAAATTCATCTGCTCGTCTGATCGGTGGCATCCCAACATTTGGTCATATCTCCGCCAACATACGAGACACTCCTGGTTACCTATACCCAGGGACGTAGCCAGAAAACATTTCGTGGGTAGTAATCGGGGTTCCATTGGACATGGTCGTATTTTTCTGCATTACAATTTTAGTTTTTTATAACAGTAATGCATTTTTATTGGGGGTTGAACCCGTAAAGCCACCCGTAAATACAGGCCCATGCCTTAACCTCGGGCTACCAAGGGGGGTGGTTGCCACCCCCAGGTTTTTTTATATCTCAAACTTTTTCCGTATGGAATAAAAATTTGACCTTTTAGGTAGCTGTAGGGGGTTCATTTACACACGTTTTGAGGTAAAATGTGAGATGATATCTCACACCGTTCAAAAGTTATACCAATATACCTGAGGCACCAGGGGGGTGGATACCACCCCCCTAGATTTTCGACTATATCTTATCCGTCATTTAATATTAAGAGACACAAATTTTACCATTCTATAGAAGGAATGTGGGGCTACATTTCTATGGTCACTGAGTTGACCTGGAGACAACCGGAAGTGCTCAAAATAAATAATAATACGCGTAATATGCGTGAAAAATGGCTGAATGGAAGGACTCCCCCCTTAGTTTTTTGTCTGTAGCGTATTCATTTGTCTTCCTGGAAGAGAAACAAAGATACCATTCTTTAGAGGGAATGTAGGGCTTCATTTGCATACCTACATCTTTGTCTTTGGAATACCAGAAGTGATCAAAATAAATAATAATACGCGTAATCTGTGTGAAAATGGCTGAATACAGCATTACAACGTAAACCGATATATATGTATGGATATATATGTATGGATACATTTATACTATATAAAGCATGTGTAGGGATGATTGTGTGTAACTTTTATACATAATTAGTTTCAAACACACATAATCTTATATTTGTTTATCCAAAAGTATAAAATGTACGCAATAATATACAATAATTGCTAATTAAAGGGTTCCGTTGTTAAAGTGATGTAATTTCGAGGTGCATTCACATAATGTACAACTAAATATACCATTCTGTGCAGAAATGAATGCTGAATCCATTGCTATATTACAAGTTATGATATGTGAAACCAAACACGAAATCCAGGGGGTGGTAACCACCCCCCTTGGTAGTCCATGTCACAAAAAGCTTGGTAGCCCTAGGGTTATACCTCAGTGCCTTGAATATAATATTCTTACTCTAACGTGAAATAATTACTCCTTCCTAATTCAGACCACTGTGCATCTTTCCCTCATCTATTCCTAATCTCAGGTCCCTCCGATCGCCTGCACATGATATCATTGTCGTTCTATAGAGGCCGTCCATTGCTCTTCACAGAAGCTTTGCTATTGTTGACCCTGTATCCTGGAATCAGAGATGGGCACGATTAGTTAAATTGGCTAATCGAGTAGAATTAGAATTAGCAAAATCTTGTATCTAATCGATTAGAATTAGGTGTTTTTCTGAAAATGTCTAATCGATTACCTAATCGATTAGTTAAATTGCTAATCAGTTAGAATCAGTGATATTTTCGTTAACGAAAACTAAAATTAGAAGTAAAAATAAAGGATTTCGTTAACGAAAATTAGAAGTAAAAGTAGGAATTATTTTGGCATCAAAAACGAAATTAGGAATTAAATTATGAATTATTTGCAGAACTAAAATTAGGAATGAAATTAGGAATTATTTTCAGAAGAAAAATCATTTTACTTCTTGTGGCCCTTAAGTTGAGATGAAGCAAAGGGTGAAACGTAAGTCTAACAATGCAGCAGATATGCCAGCGTCTCTGTAGGTCCCGAAAATAGGAGATTAGCCTACTTGTAAACGTCAAAGCACAGTTTCACCTGCACTGCAGAAATTTAAATTTCTCAACATGAAACTAAAGTCACCAACAACATCAACATTGTCCAGCAGCAGCAACAACCAAGACTGTGTAACAACTCAGATGGATCGTTATTTGGCAGACATAAGGGCGAATGATACAAAGAATCCTCTTGCTTCCTGGAAGGAAAGGCAAACTTCGCACAGCAAAATTGAACCATTGCAGAGGATCTTTTGTCGGCTCCAGCCTCACAGGCCTTTGTGAAAAGAATTTTTTTGTATGTGGAATCTTGATTGATGGACGAAGAAATTGCATGAAAAAATCTCTGGAAATGAGAGTGTTCTTGAAATTGAACAAGTATATCTTATACGTGCGCGTAGTAACGTTAAAATACTTAATTGTTACTGCACTGAAATTAATAATTATTTAGAAAACTAAAATAAGAAGTAAAATTAATTGAGAACTAAAATAGGAATGATAAGTAAAATTATTTGCAAAGTAAAATTAGAATTAGAAGTAAAATTTAAGGACACAGAACTGAATTAAAACTGAATTAGGAATTATTTTGAGAAGTAAAATATCACTGGTTAGAATTAGAATTAGTTACTGAAATATGCTAAACGATTAGAATTATAATTAGCAAAATCTTTTGGCTAAACGATTAAAATTATGACTAGCTGCCTGTCTAATCGATTAGAATCTAATCTATTAGAATCTAATCGATTAGAATCTAATCGACTAGAATCTAGTCCATTAGAATCTAATCGACTAGAATCTAGTCCATTAGAATCTAATCGATTAGAATCTAATCGATTAGAATCTAATCGATTAGTGTCCCCTTCTCTGCCTGGAATACCATTCCTTTTTAAGATAGCTAATCAGTCTGCCACATCCTTGTTCCTCCATGGCTTTGCCACTGTTCTGTTTGATTGTGGGGACCTCTCTGCTTGGTCAGGATACCTGCTGACGAGAGTTTTCTTAAAGTTGCGCTTTGCAAGATTTCGTTTATGACATTTTATGTAATGTCACTGTCATTCATTGTAACTTATGTAGAGCTAGATATAGAAATATATTGCATCGTTTCTGTATCAGTAGTCTGTAGTCTAATTCTGATGTATAGTCTGAGTTGGAGTGCTATAGATTGTGTAGTGGTTAGCCTGCTGGATTGTCAACTGAGAGGTCTGAGGTTCAAATCCCGCCATGCCGAAACTTTGTTCGAGATTTATGATCGACCTGCAGCACCCCTAGCGAACTCAGCTATAATGAGTACACTGACCGTACACTGTCGGTGGAAAGATGAGACGGCGTGGGAGAGGACTCGCCATCCACCATAATATGCCGAGGCTAAGAATATGAAGTCGTTAACACTTCATACCCATGGCTGCCTCAGGGCTAGCTTAAAGGACTGATCATCTTCTTCTTCTTCTTACCCTCCTGTAGTCTTAATTACGAAGCACTGTTTTCCTGTTTTGCTTCGAGGCGGCTATCGATTAATGCCTTGTGCAGTATATATAGGCCTAATGATGGTTGCGGTATAATTAGAGAGTCTCGTATTTAATTAGTGTACACGGTCTAGATTTAGACGTCGATTCCTAACAGTTCAGCTGGGATTATTCTAATTTGAGTTCACCCCGTTTGCATGTATATAATATTATGTATACACATAATCTGGTCTGGGCTTCTCCTGCTTACATTGAAATAACAGTCTGTTCTTAATGCTTCTGTTCGCATAATTGGCGCTCGTGAATAAGGTGGTGCCCTGCGCGTGGCTTTCGAGTGGCGCTTTAGAAGTTTACAGATTATATTTTTTGGTAGCATCCCGAAATTTGTCTATCGTAATCGTAAGATCCAGCTTATTCACGAACGCTGCGTCGATTCAAATGGTAGTCAGAAGGATGTCCGAGTCCGTTTGTCAGAGGATCAGGGTAGTGTTATACGGTGGGTGTCGTTTAGGTCGAGAACTGGACGGTGGAGGATCAGATTGAGTTGGGTATGAATTCTTGAAGAGGTGAGACTTCATTTTTTGAGTAATTTTCCTCGTTGTGCGTTGGACTCTTGAGTAAACTATTTTGTTAGTCAGTCAGTCAGCCAGTCAGGCATTCAGTCAGCCAGTCAGGCATTCAGTCAGCCAGTCAGGCATTCAGTCAGCTAATTATTGACTCATTGACTCACTCCTTCACTCGCTCTTTCACTCACTCAATCACCACTCACTCGCTTGCTCACTCACTCTACTCACTCGCTCACAAACTCGCCCACTTGTTCATTCAATCACTCGCTCACTCACACTTCTGTCACTCGCTCACTCATTCACTCTACTGAATCACTCGCTCACAAACTCGCCCATGTGCTCACTCAATCACCACTCACTCTACTTACTCGTTCACTCACCCGTGTTCTCTCTAATATTACTGAGGCTGTCAGTCCGGGTCATATAACCACTCTCGATCATTTTAGACGTGAGTAAGGCCTTCGACACTGTTGACCTCTTCTGCATTCTTCAAGAAAGCCGTTCGATATAATGGACCATTGTGTGTCTTATTTGTGGTTTCTGCTTTCACACGGCCTGCTTTGTCCTTGGCCTCAATTCGTCCCCCATAGGTGGCCGATTGGTTAGAGCGGTTGACCTGTAACGCGGAGAATACGGATTCGATCCTCGTCCGAGGCGACGACTGTGTAGGGATCGTGAGCAAGTCCTTCTCTCACAATTGCTCTGCAATATAATTGTATTTGTGACATCGTCATGTGTGCACTTCTGAACTTTGGAAGAAGAGCAATATCAAATGCAGTTGTATTGTATTGTATTGTATTATCTTGGGCCCTATACACTGTATATCCCATATACGGCTTATTTAAACCGTTCGTTAGTGGTGCACCATGCATATATTCCTCATGTTTAGACTATCAATCTAAAGGTCGGGCTTAAATTGGCTCCGCTTGCGTCCCCCCACCCCGATAGTCAAATGGGCTGCAAAACGAAGACAATGACTGTAAACTGTTGGTGGAAAGATCAGACGGCAAGGGAGAGGACTAACCACCAACCCTCATATGCCGAGGCTAAGAAAAATGAAGTCGTTAACACTCGATCTCAGTGTCTGAAGTGCTTACGGACATTGGAAGCGCCTGAATTACTTTCCACTGCCATATTCATTCATTCATTCATTCATTCATTTCGAGCACTTGTTATAGCGCCCCTTCAAAATTTCTACTCAGAGGCGCTACCGACTACAGCGCGGACACTGAATCGGAGATTTTAATGCCGAAGCGCATGAGCAATTGCGAGTGAAGGACTTGC
>JACEVL010000778.1:975000-995000 GCA_020284085.1 Aporrectodea caliginosa
GTAGGTGTGTGTGTGTAGTGTGTGTGTGTGTGTAGGTGTGTGTGGTGTGTGTTGGTGTGTGTAGCTGTGTGTAGGTGTGTGTGTGTGTACGTGTGTGTGTAGTGTGTGTGTGTGTGTGTGTGTGTGTGTGTGTGTGTGTGTGTGTGTGTGTGTGTGTAGGTGTGTGTGTGTAGGTGTGTGTGTGTAGGTGTGTGTGGGTGTGTTGGTGTGTGTAGCTATTGTAGGTGTGTGTGTAATGTGTGTGTGTGTGTATTATTGTGTGTGTGTGTTGTGTGTGTGTGTGTTATGTGTGTGTGTGTGTGTGTGTGTGTAGGTGTGTGTGTGTGTGTGTGTGTAGGTGTGTGGTGTGTTGGTGTGTGTAGCTGTGTATCAGGTGTGTGTGTGTGTACGTGTGTGTGTGTCATTATCATTTTCATAAAAAAAAGCAGTTAAATTCGACTCCTGTAATAACTAGTGATCACCCGTTCATACTACTGAATTGTAATCATACTGCGGTGTGTCCGTTTGAAGTAATAAACAAAGATTATTATTTTTACTATTTTGTGCGTGCATGCTTACATACATAAAAAAATTATAAATATGGCTATATAGATGTACAAACATGCATGCATACATAAATATATGCATATATTTGCATATGTACATATACATACCTACATACGTGTTTTATATGCGTACTTTATCACGTGAGTACTCACGTATGAATACATGGATACATTCAAGAACTTTGGTGCAATGGAAGGTCAATAAAAAGCCAGCTGAAAGGTCTTCGCAAAAACTGATGCGATAAACTGTGCTTATAGTATTTTCCTAATCAAACCAGGAAATCATAATTATATATATATATATATATGTGTGTGTATTTACGTATGTATGTATATGTTTATATATACATGCGTGTATATATATATACGAATCGACTTAAATGATTAAATAAAAATTACATTGACGCTTTGCCATCAATTTAACTGTCTCTGTGTTGATGCGATTGTCTAAACGAATAGGATATTGTTAATTTCATTTGACTTCATGAATATATATGCATATATATATATCTATATATGTGCATATACATATGAAAATATATGTATATAAGTATAGGGAATGTACACATAAACATGTAGGTGTTTTGGTATGTATATATATTTGTGAAAATCGTTGTATGTTTTTAGGTATTTCAGCGCTTAGCTTTAGATTTGATTTGTTAGTACTACTACGTTTACAGTTAAGTTTACAATTACGTTTACGATTCTGTATTTATGCATGCGTGTTTATATATATATATATATATATATATATATATATATATGTGTGTGCATGCGTAAGTGCGTACGTTTGTGTGCTTTTATGTGTGTGTGTATGTATGTACGACCTATGTGTGTATATTTGTGCATGTGTTTATACATGCTTGACGGTCTGTGTATGCATGTATATGTGTGTATGTATGTTTGTATGTAATTTTGCATGTACATACACATGTGCTATACACTGTTAGAAATTGCAGTAAATTGAACAGATTTTGACCGTAGATTTTGAAGGTTTTTCCCCGTAGAAGTTTTTCACGGTCATTTACTGTGAATAACGCTAATTTTGCCCTCACGTTCTTTGTTTGCCAAACCGAAGGTCTTTCACCGTAAAAGTTAGCCTACATTGTGTAAAATCTCTGATTGAAATTGCAGAACAAACCTAGTATAGCATTGCGGTGCCGTCTTTCAGCATGCCAGCCACTCAGATATCATAATCTTATTCGTAATTTCCCAACTTCTAAAGCGCCATCCGAAAGCCAAACGCAAAGCACCAGCTTATCCACGAGCGCGGCTTCAAGTCTTTGGGTTTTCGAAAGGCGTGGTGCTTCTGCGGCTGAAAATTTTTTTGGACATTTTATCTAAAAACAACTCTAACCCTAACACTGACCCTAACCGACCGTCACAGCGCTTAACCTGACCCTAACCAACACTCACGAGGCCAAACCTGACCCTAAGCGACCCTCACGACGCCAATTTATAGGAAGTACCGCATTTCGAACAATGCGCATGCGCCGAAGGTTGCGCATGCGCAAAGCGCTTCCGCCGCAGAATTGTGTCGAAAATGTTACTTCTGCGGCGAAATTTTCCGCCGCAGAAGATTTATCCTTTCGAAAGGGCAGTCAAAGGATGTCCGAATCCGGTTTCGAAGACAGGCAACGAGTCATAATGGGAGCGCCTCTGAGTAGAGCCCTTGAAGAGGCGCTATATAAATGTTATGATTGATTGATTGATTGATTGATTGACAAGTATAGAATCACTCTTAGGTAGAAAGACATTTAGATGCGTAATAATGCAAGGTAACCGCCGTTTTGAGACAAGTAGGCTAAAGCGTTAATTAGACTGCTAATAACCATTCGCTACAATTGTCGAGTTTAGCTCAGTGGTTAGCGCGTTAGCCTAAGTATTTCGTGAATGCAAGTAACACAGGTTCGATTCCTGATCATGTTTACTTTTTTTTATCAAATCTGACATTTGTAGCAATGATGTAATTATTGTTGGCATTAGCATGATATTAAACGTTGCTCTTAAACAGACTTCTTAAACGTAACATTAACTGCTAATATTGATAAAAAGTAAAAACAACAGTAACTGTTATAGCCTAATATTGCAAAGATGATTAGGCCTACAGAAAGTAGGCCTAATTAAGCATTTTGCAAGCTTGGGAAGTGTTGTTTAATACAGATGGAATTTCAGTTCTGACCTATATTCAGCCATTGCCCTTGTAATGTAGGCCTAATGTAAATCTTCGAAATTTCTCAGCGCCACACAAACACCAGCTTATTACTGGCTCTATTATAACGAATCAAGTCCGCAATAGCCGCCAGGTCACAATCTGTGGAGGCCAATCCGAGAATTACAGCAAGGTGCTACGGTGGCAATCGGTAGTGCCAGTCCCAAGCCTGGAGAAAGGCAAAGGGCGACGCTTATCGTCTTTGTTATGACATATAGGCCTATAGCATGCGGCGAGACGAACACAAATACAGGCATAGAATCTGACAGAATCAAACAGACATGATTAAATACGTAAAATATAGGCCTACTAGGTAGACACCGCTTTGAGACAAGTAAACAGTTAATTAGACTGTTAATGACCGTGTTGTCAAGTTGTTCTGTTTAGCTCAAGTGGTTAGTGTGCTTGGTATTTAGGCAATTCGACGGGAAACATGACCTAATGAGGTTCGATTCCCGACCTGGAATTTTTCTTTTAATTGTTGAAATTAAGAAGTTATTATTAAACGGAATTTCTAAAAGATTTATAGGCTAAGTGATAAGTGGATGAATTTGCGTGATCGCTTTGATGAATCCAAGATTGTTTAGCAGGTGAAAGAATGCGGCCCAGTGGCAGTTAGCTACATTGCAAGAGCGTTGGCGCGTCTCATGCGCCTCTGTGAGAGAGAGCATGCGGTTCGCGGTTCGCTTCCCGAAGGTGGCTTATTTCAGAGATTTAAATCTCGGGCGTTCTTGCCGCGCACGGGAATCGTAGGCTAAATGGCGTGGCGCTTATTCAGAACGGTCAAGTAGGCCTACTTCTGAATCGAGTCATCGACTGCCTACTAATTAGGCCTACGGCACTCTAATCTTCACTAGGGCCTAAATTATCTATTTAGCCCTATTTATTTATGCGTTGTTTTGAAATTGAATGCATGGAATATGTAGTTCTCCTACAACAATGATAATTACCAACTATAAGATAAATTATATAAAATAATTAGGCTATTAAATGCAATAAACATTGGCTGTGACTAGAGGACCGCCAGGTAGGCCTAAGTTCTCATAAGGACTCAACCCCAGACCCTGGCAAAATAGGTAGCCTAAGATTTCAAAAGTCCATAAACGTAACGACGCATAATATACAAAATATTTCTGCACTGGCGGGTTTCGAACCTCAAACCATTGAAATGATATTCCAGCACGCTAACCACTAGACTACGGAACACCTCACAATCGTAATGAATAATTTTTTTTATAGTTGTAGGCTATAAGTCTTATATTTTGCAATTTTATGTAAATTATATTTCTGTTCAAGATCACGCATAGTGAACATCGTTCCAGCCGAGACTTGAATTCGCTTGCGTTGTGCTAGAAGACCAGCGAACTTACCAATAGGCTAACTAGTCACGGTAAGAATATTATGTCATACATCAAACCTTGCATGCAAAGCCTTTTAGATTTTGTTCATTCAAGAGTCTGACTTAATTGAAGGAATCTCGCATAGTTGCATAGTTACCAATTTGCTCATTTTTAAATCGTGGTACAAATATTTTTAAAGCTTTTGGGTCAACTAATAATTTTAAAATGCATTTCGTCAACTAAATAAACCCACATTTCGTCAACTAAATAAAAATTAAAAAATTCCTCATTTTCAAACAGTGGGCAAATGTTTTAGCTCTTTCGTCAACTAATTAATCATTTTAAAATGTCGAGTAGAAAACCTTGGGCTGGATTGAATAATATGGAATATTATAGAAGCGATATATATTTATTGTAAAGTAATTAAGTAACTGAGTATTTAAGTAAGCAAGTATATTCTATATTTATTCTATTCCCTGTCATCTGTCCTACGTTGTCCATCTCTTTTAGTCATCTACTTTTATTTTTTAACCTTGTAATCGTCTTATTCCTTGTTATCTATCGACTCTCATTTTTTTATTGTTTCAATCCATTTATTTTCATATTATCAGCTTCTCAACTTCTCCCTTGCTATCTATACCTAGTCATCTATCTCTAAGAAATTATCCATCTTCACATCATCACCTTGTTATCTTCAATCAATCAGTCAATGTCGTTTATTTGTGGTAAATAAGCTGGCCCAGACGCAACTTAATCCTGTCATCCTATCCCTTGGTAACTATCCATAGCCAGGACAAGACTAAGTGACAGATGACAGACTTACCATTAGACTTCAAGTTGTATTAAAACGCCGTCACTTTAGACAAAACATCCAATTAATATTCTCACTCTAATTTCTTTCGTGCCTGCCTCCAATGTTTACCAGTCAAGATCAAATTCAGTTGAGGCGTGTTTTACACATTAATATCCACAACTAAACAATCTATTGCGCATTTTTGGAATGTCTCAAGGTCCCTAAAAGCTTGACCTACATGATGTTAGAATACATTATAAGTAGGACAGGGCATTTAACGCGTTATTAAAGCGATTAATGCGTTAATAAATTAACTCGATTAAATTTTTTCAACGCAGTTAACGCTATTGTCATTGAGCCCAATTATTTTTTACTAAATACGCTAAAACAATTCTTGATAAAACCGTTATTAGGCCTACAACGTCAAAACTTTAAGTTTAAACTTTAAAGTAAAAACTAAAAAGTAAAAAAACAAGTGGCAAAAGCATGTTTGCTTTAAATTTGTTTATTGACTACAAGCATTTATATAACGCATATATTAAACTTAACTACTCAGAGTCGATAGAGTGGTTGTAGGGCCTACTTGTTATCTATTGTGATATGCGATTAAAAAATTAATCGCGTTATTAAAAATTGTAATCGTGCGATTAATTTCGATTAAACTATTTAACCGTTGCCCACTCTAAATTATAAGAGAATGATGATCCATTACCAAACAGTAATCGTAATTGTAGGAGTAAACTTCAAATTTTAAAAATGCTGTTCTGAAGCCAAGCGAAGGGCAACATCTTATTCACGAGGGCTGCGTCGTGTTAGAGGGGTTGTCCAGAGATGTCAAATGAAGATAACAATGATCAGCTAACTGGGAAAGTCACCATTGGCGGAATCACGCAAACACGTAGAACTTAATGAATGCCTTCTTATAGAGTTTTCAACATGTCCCTGTCTCTCTGTCAGAGACACAGACTGTCTGTCTGCCTGTGTCTCTGTGTGTCTGTCTGTCTGTCAAATAAATGATCTTCTGGATATTGACCTGATAATGACTTGGTCTTGGTGCGTCATCAATTGATGTTCTGTGCATTAAACACTGTCGCTACAGAAGTTACGAATTACAATTGCAATGTGTGGTCTGTGTTGAAGTGAGGATGGAAACATTAAATGCATTTTTTGGTATAATTAACGCAATAAAACAGACAAACACCAGATTTTATACCAATGTATGTATGCATATTTATATATGTATGTACGTATGTAGCCTATGTATGTGTGTATGTATATATCAATGTATGTATGAATGTATGTATGTATGTATGTATGTATGAATTTATGTGTGTATGTATGCATGTATGTGCAGGCAGGCATGTCTACGTATTTTAGTGACTATGTATGCACATTTGCACCATTTAATAAATGTGTGTATATATATATATGTGAAGTGTCCATATATACATATATATAAATGTATATATACATACATATATATATTTGGTGCTTATATATTAATATATATATTAGAATTCTACCTTGAATGTTACAAGTATTGTCCATACATACATACATACGTTTATTTCCATATGACATTTTATAAATTCAAATACTATTCTGAACTATTAATTTTGGTCCTTGAAAAAGTTACCGATATTACAAACATGATTGCAAATATTACCTAGCATTCATGCATACATACATACATGCTGCAATGCATGCATACATACATACATATTTACATGGATGCTTGAATACATTCATACATGCATACATACATATTTAGATACAATGATACATATATGCATACATGCATATATTCATGCATATACATACATACATACATGCATGCATACATACATACATATTTCAGATACACGAAGAACTTTTCATACATATATGCAATTACATACATGCATATACTCATGTATAACATACATACATACATGCATGCATACATACATAGGTACAGTATTTCCTTTGGTGCTAACAAAAATACATAAGTAAATTTATACATGCATACACGCATTTAAGCATACACTAATTCTTAAATATATACATACATACAATCAGACATAGACAATAGACAAGTTTTCGATTTTTAATGTGCTGGCCCCAACACCTGGAATAAGGTCCCCGATTATATACGGGGTTTGTCTTTTTAAACGTAAATTGCGATATTACTTGACAGGTCAGATAATTGATTGTTGTGTGTGCATTAGTTAACTAGTTAACTCATATCCATCCCATGTGTAATTGAATAAAACAGCCGATGCATATCCTTCTATGAAAGGGTGACCCTGCAAAGCGCGGGACCTTTGTCCTTTTAGGGTTTTCTTTCCCTGTTGTTCAATTTATCTTAATTGTCTGTATTTAATTTGAACTGATTTCTTTTGTTTGTTTGACGGGACCAAAAAATTTTATGGTTATAGTCATATATCCCGCATTGCAGTCCATGGAAGATCTTTAGTTATTGCGAATAATACAGCTTCTGAAGTCTGAAATATCCTCCACAGTTTAACATTCGCACTGTTTCCCAGTTGAGCGACAAAATTGCTTTTTCCGAACATAAAATTTCAATCGTCAGATTGAAATGAATTTTTTTATAGCATAGCTATGATAGCTTTCTCGCACCCTCTGCGTTTTATCCTTTGAGTTAAGAATACCAGTAACAGTATATATGCATATTATTTAATGCATATTATTTAAAATAAATATATGAAGATCCTTTTGTTTAATTTATTAAGCGTTCAGAAGCTTATGTCCGCAATGTGATGTGATATGTATGGTTGATATGCATGGTTGAATAGTCATGTATAAATGGTCATGAATAGTCATAAGTAAGATATAAATGTCACGAAGAGTCATACATGAAACATAAATAGTCGTGAATTATCATTAATAGGATTCAAGATGTCATAGATCAAATGAAGATGAACCAATGTAATGATATCGTCCAAAATGACAACTAATTATAACTGTTATTGCTAAAAGTCCACCAGAGGAGTGAACATGAAGCTATAATGTGCCTTGCTGTTTTTCGGAGCAAGTTACCCATAAAAGTCATTCAGTCGATGGCACCGTCATTTATTTATCTTCCATTTAGTTCTTGATTTTAATAACTAGCAACGTTCCTTGTATTCAACCGCAGCGTTGCATTGCGGTGGAATGTAAGCAACATTGCTCGTTCACTCCTCTGCATGGTGGACTTGTAACAATAACGGTTATAATTAGTTGTCAACTTTCACCATGTCATCACACTGGTTCATCTTCATTTGATCTATGACTTCTAGTATCCTATTTATGAATATTCATCACTAATTGTACTCTACACTTTAGAAGAAGAAGAAGAACAAGAAGAAGAAGAAGAAGAAGAAGAAGAAGAAGAAGAAGAAGAAGAAGAAGAAGAAGAGGAGGAAGAGGAGGAGGAGGAAGAGGAAGAGGAGGAGGAAGAGGAAGAGGAGGAGGAAGGAGGAGAGGAGGAAGGAGAAATAGAAGAGGAAGAGGAAGAGGAAGTAGGAGGAAGAGGAAGAGGAAGGAAGAAGGAAGAGGAAGAGGAAGAGAAGAGGAAGAGGAAGAGGAAGAGGAAGAGCAGTCCCTTGAGGCAGCCATGGGTATGGCTAGCGACGTCATTTTCTTAGCCTCTGCATATGAAAGCGGGTGGCCAGTCCTCTCCCTCACCGCCTCATCTTCGCACCGACAGTGTATGGTCAGTGTACTCATTATAGCTGAGTTGACTAGGGGATGCTGGTAAAACAGAAATCTCGAACCAAATTTTTATGTCCTGGCGGGGATTTGAACCGCCGACCTCTCGATTGACAGTCCAGCTCGCTAACAACTTTAACTTTTAACTTTAAAAAAATAGTTCTAGGCTTTTGTCAGTAGTGAAAATTAGTAGTTTTTATAACAATTTTTACCCATTCTGCCATCCCAGGTGCGGCACCTCTGGAGTAGGTTTACGGCATCCTTGGGTGCAGTGGTACCCTGGTTGGGAAACACTGCTCTAGAGTCTTACAAGACGTGGAAATGATGGTATACACTGCCTATATATTTCGCTGGAGGCTATAAACGACTTTGTAGGCCTTTGAAGACCACGTTCATCTCTCTTCGATAACGAAAGTACCGAACATGTTCCGATATCTTCAGGTGGTAGATCCAACACCTGCGTATCTTCACCAGCATACAAAAACTTACACACAAACACATCATACAAACAGACAGACAGACAGAAGACAGACGGACAGGACAGACAGACAGACATACAGGCAGACGGGTATAAGAGCTGCTTCCAAAAGAAAATCTGTCTTAAGAGGTATCTTGTAGTTGACCATTGAAATTCCTTATATGTGTGTGTCTGTGTGTGCGTGTGTGCGTGTGTGTGTGTGTGTGTGTGTGTGTCTGTGTGTCGGTGTGTGTGTGCGTGTGTATATGCATATATATATATATATATATATATATGCCATTTAATATACATATATATAGCCTATATATGTAGGTTTTGGTATGCATTGTTTTGTCTGCGCATACAGCGCAAGGAATCTAGGTCGCCTATGTTTATCGATTTCGTCTGGCCACAACGCGTTCTCTGCATCCATTCACCGCCGTATTCAACTCTTAATGACTCTCTGCACGCGGCTCATGCACGCGCAGCATCTGCCTACAGCGCTGACAGCTGCAGCCCTTGGGCTAGTGACCTGATTTCAGCGGCCTGTGGCCCACCCGCCTGTGACCTACATGCGCCTGCGGGCTGTTCTGGCTTGCATTATGACGCGGGAACGCGGCGCCATGGCAACAGGCCTGTGCGGGCAGCGAATGATTGACGAGCTTGGCGACGCTGTTGTGGCGACCGGCAAATACGAAGCGGTGCCATGGATGTAGTGACGCGGCTCATGAGAGAGAATTGGTTGGTACGTGTATTTTTGAACACTGTGTAATTCGCTTTGTCTGCTCTGGTTGTTGAAAGCGCTTGAATTGAAGGAAGGACTCCGATATTTCATTGAGGTTTTATTTCTCTTCGCTATTTTCCTTCTCTGTGTTCTCTTGCCTCTCCTTATCTTATCTTATCTTATCTTATCTTATCTTATCTTATCTTATCTTATCTTATCTTATCTTATCTTATCTTATCTTATCTTATCTTATCTTATCTTATCTTACCGTTCATGTCCTGTCCTCTCCTCTCCTATCCTCTCGTACTCCCCAATTTTCATGCCGATCATCATCATCATCATCATCATCATCATCATCATCATCATCATCATCATCATCATCATCATCATCATCATCATCATCATCATCATCATCATCATCATCATCATCATCATGATGATCTTCATTGTTATTATTATTATTGTTGTTCTTGTTGATGTTTTTGTTTGTTGTTGCTGCTGCTGCTGCTGTTGTTATTATTATTATTATTATTAGTGGTATTATTATTATTATTATTATTATTATTATTATTATTATTATTATTATTATTATTATTTTTTTTTTTTTTTTTTTTTTTTGCCCCGAGGTATACATGATCCCCCAGGAACTTAATATTAATTAAGAACAGTAAAATTCGTCTGGAACGGCACCTAATCGTCAATTATTATTATTATTATTATTATTATTATTATTATTATTATTATTATTATTATTATTATTATTATTATTATTGGAATATAATTGACAACAGTCGCGAAGGTGAAACAATGAGACATTTGGTACCCCACTTTCTAGATCAAAGTTAAGCCCCTATTCAGACTGGTCATTATACATAAGTTACATAGTATTACATAGCATAATGTAAATGAGAATTTGTAAAGCACTTTAATAAAAACCTCATCAGTAGCCCTCCATTGAACTGAACAAGGAGAATCCTCGTTCAAATAGAATCGACTTCAAGCGTTTGCGGAAAAGGGGAGAAATACAAACTAACTCAACTCTAGTTTTATGAGGAAGTTTTTTCACTTGATTATTTCTCTTAGGTCGAACATAGCACTAGAACTGGTCTTTGGGTAACGAGCTCATCATCGTCATCAACATCGTCATCATCATCATCACCATCATCATCATCGTCGTCGTCGTCATCGTCATCATCATCATCATCATCATCACCATCATCATCATCATCGTCACCATCATTATCATTATCATCACCATCATCATCATCATCATCATCATCATCATCATCATCATCATCTTCATCTATTACCACCACCACCACCACCACCACCAAAATCATCATCATCATCATCACCACCACCACCACCACCACCAAAATCATAATCATAATCATCACCACCACCACCACCACCATCATTATCATCAACAGCAACAACAGCCACACCTCCATTGTCACAATGCGTATCCAACATCAGCATTTTCATAGTCATGATCGCGAACAAAGTCATCGTCAACATCGTCACCATCATCATCAACACCAATGCCATCATGACAACTGTCACAATGACGATGCAGATGCAAGATCAACGTGATCATCATTATTGATAAGCCGTGCACCTTAACTATCAGCGTCACCATGCAGCAATCTCAACAAAAACAATCATATCAGAAGCAGCAACGTCTCATCTTCCCACCGTGTTATCGACTTTATTTTCTTAGCCTCGGCGTATGAGGACGAGTGGTCAGTCCTCTCCCTCGCCGCCTCATCTTCCAACCGACAGTGTACGGTCAGTGTATAGTCATTATAGCTGAGTTTTCTAGGGGCGCAGGTGAAGCTGAAATCTCAAAACTAATTTCTGCTAATTTGAACCCCTGACCCCTCGATTGACAGTCCAGCACGCTAACCACTACACTATCAACCCCCTCAGGCTTCAGACCTTTTTAATTCAACGAAAACCAATGCTAGTCTGTTATTATCGTCCATTCATGTTTGTAAATACGGCATACGTGTATGTGTTTTGCATGTATGTCACTATTGTCACTATCTAGGCAGCGCCTTAAGCGAAATTTTCAAACAAATAGACACACAGACAGACACTATGACTAATGCCAATGTCATTGTCTTTCTTCTCCTCCCTCTGTCTACTGCCATCTCTGATTATGTCTCTGTATGTCTGCCTTTATCTCAGTTTATATACATGCATTCTCTTTTCCCGTGTCGCCTGTCAAGGCTTTTTTGTTTCCATGTTCTTTGTGTATAACTGTATTCCTGCCTGACTGCCTGCCTCTCTGCCTCCCTGCCTCTCTGTCTGCCTGCCTCTCTGCCTGCCTTCCTGCCTGCCTCCCTGCCTGCCTGCCTGCCTGCCTGCCTGCCTGCCTGCCTCCCCTGCCTGCCTCCCTGTCTGCCTTTCATCTCTGCCTACCTCTGCCTCCCTGTCTGCCTGCCTCCCTGTCTGCCTGCCTGCCTACCTGCCTGCCTCCCTGCTTCTCTGCCTCCCTGTCTGCCTTTCCTCTCTGCCTGCCTCTCTGCCTCCCTGCATGTATGCCTATCAGTTTAATTTACTACTATAGACGAATATTTGTGTTCAGTCTGTGTGTATGCCTTTATTTCCCCTATGTATAATGTGGATTTCCTTTTCTATGTTTTCATTTTATCCTCCTCTATATGCCCCCTTGCTTGCCTTTTACCCAGCTTCTTCTTTCTCTCTTGTCTGTCTGCATGTCTGTCTCTTTCTTTCTCTTTACCTCCCTCTCTGCTTGTTCCTTTTCTCTTTCTTTCAGTCTCTCTCCTTCTCTCTCTATCTCCCAACTTTCCCCTTTCGATATCTTTGCCTTTCTCTCTGGCTATCTCCATCTCTATCGCTATTTGCCTCCCTTTCCAGCTTTCTTACGAACACCACCACCCCTATCACCATCACCGCAACCACCATCACCACCACCACTTTCTTCTTTTCCATCCTCTCCAGGATAACTAATCCCTACCTTCCAGGAACCGATTGATGAACATAAGAGCCAGAACTTCTAAGAATTCCACTTGACATGTAAATCGCTCCAATTCGTCGAATCTCTCGAAATCCTCCATTTAATCATTTTAATGTATACACAAATCATCGCACAAAAGGTTGCACAATATGTTCGCTAATCGCCTAACTCTTTGTTCTTCACGACTTTCACATTATTTAGGCTGGCACTTGAAGCGTGGTTGACAGGTGCACAAAAGTCGCTATAGTTGTTGTCTATAGATCATACGTAAGTACATACATACCTACATACATTATATACATGCATAGGCGTAGCTACATTGAGGCAAGAGGAGGCAGTTGCCTCCTCTTACTTTTTTATATATAGGCCTACTGCAACTTCGATTGACTAATGACCCCAATGACCAGGATTTTGCCATGGTCTGTGAAGTTGCCTCCTCTTGAATTTAAGTCTCGCTACGTGCCTGTATAGTCTACATGCGTACATACTCGTACATGTATACATCTTACATACGCTTACATACATACTTACGTATATATACGCTTACATGCATACATACATACATGCATACAAACATACATACCTGCATACATGCATATAGAATTACATAACTTTAATTAGAATTAGAGTTAGCAAAATTTTGATAACTAATTCATTTGAATTAGAACTAGCTACCAAGCTAATTAATTAGGTATTTAATTAGTTTCGAAGCAATTGATTATCTATTACTGATATATAAATAATACAAAAGATATTATATGCTTGTAGGCCTACTAAACTATGTGATTTGCAACTATATGTAATTGTAAAACGATCGGTTGGTTAAAAAAATAAATGATATATGTTTGTGAATATGCGTGACTGCGTTTGTATGGGCCAGTTACAGGCTGAGTAGACCAGTGAAAATGAGAAAGCGAGAGAGTGTTTGTGTGTATGTGTCTGTGTCTGTGTGTTTGTGTGCCTCTGCTGAGTTATGGCTTTGAAGCCTTTCTAAGAATTTCTGGACATTGATCTTACTGCTATAAAAGCATCAAAACATATAAGCATTATTTATACAAACGTATATATATATGCTGTTTAAGTGTTTATGTGTTTTGTATAGATACTATATATATGAATTCAATCACGATGTAAACTATATATATATATGAATGCAATCACGATATATATATATATGAATGTTTGTGTGCTTGCATGCATGTATATATCTAAGTTTGCGTATATATGTTATATATATATATATATATATATATATATATAAAATAACGCAGGTGTTGTCAGTTTAATACTCTTTTCTACGTAGGCTATATAACCTGATGGACTTGATTTGATGGTCCACATTTTGCCAGCTGTCCGCGCATCGTGGGTGTATGATAACCTATGCGGACGGTTGTTTTTCTCATGGGCAACGGCCCAGTGGGGAGGGGGAGGCCTGGAGCGTGGCAGATGCGGGAGTTTTGACCCCGTTGCACTGGAGGATATGGACCAAAGTTACGCGGATGCTTGGCCGAGTTTCGACTTTCGACATCCTGACCCAGAAATCGACCACTGCCATTATCGCTTTTGTGCCCTGCGGTGCGGAAAGTGCGCTATAAAAATAATTCAGATGCGCGCACTCTCCAGATTGGCACGGCTCAGTCAGATATCCATAGTCGTGAGAGCCGCACCTTTCAGAGTTTTTAATTTTTTATCACTCAATTCTTTTATTTGAACCAGTAATCGAACTAACAGTGTACATAGTAGTTACATGAAATTAAATAGTTACTTACATGTAAGTATAAAGACTTCTATTAAGTCTGTTGATACATACGCATATACATACCTGATTGCATAGATACATACATGCAAACTTAGCTTTATGCATACATACACGCATACATATATACATAAATAATATATGCATATGAATACATACACATATGCATGTATGAATACATACATACCTACACATAAGTATGCATACAAACATTTATGCATACATACTTAATACATAAATACATACATACATACGTACATACAAACATACATACATATACGCGCTTACATTCATACATACATACATGCATACATACATACATATATGCATGCATACATAATACATACACATGAGTACATGCACATATACATACATGAATGCCTACATACATGCACACATTCACACATACATACCAACACTCATGCTCTAGTACATTCAGGCAGAAATGCATTCATACGTGCATATGTACTCTATGTGCCAAAAGATATGCGCCATAATTATATCAGCAACCACGCTATTGTGAATTCCCTTATAATTCGGAACTTTATGACGAGTTCCAATGTATACGAGATATGCAGTATAGGCCTTCAAGTTATTCAAGGCATATGTCATAGATAAATAAACATAAATAAATAGATAAATAAATAGATATATATGCATATACAGGCATCTATGGTATGGCAGATAGATAGATCGAAAGACAGATAGATAGATAGATAGATGCATGGACGGACTTGCGGACGGACGGACGGACAGACTTCACAGGCAGACAGACAGACAGACAGACAGACAGACAGACAGGCAGACAGGCAGACAGGAAGGCAGACAGACAGACAGGCATACACACATGCATGCATGCATACATACATACATACATACATACATACATACATACATACATACATACATATATACATACATACATGCATGCATGCATACATACATACAAACACATACATACATGCATATACATACATACATACATACATGCATGCATACATGCATACATACATACATACATACATATATACGTACATACATACATACATACATACAAACATACATACAAACATACATACATACATGCATAAATACATACATACATACAAACATACATTACATATATGCATAAATACATGCATGCATGCATGCATGCATGCATACATAAATACATACATACATACATACATACATACATACATACATACATACATACATACATACATACATACATACATTACATACATACATACATACATACATACATGCATACATACATACAGTGCTTTTTTTCTAGAAAAAAAGGTTCCGGAACTCAACAACTCAGGAACAATTATAGGGGCATATTTTATGCTAATAAGCTTATTTCCATGAGCGTATTTAGGGGGTTTTCCGAGTTCAAACCCCCGAAATAAGTGTCAGAAATTTTTTAACATACTTTTACATGTGAAATAGCAGAAAACCTTAATTTTTGTGACCATCTTCAATGGAAAACCCCCGAAATCTTAAAACCCCTCAGAAAATTTTTTATGGCTACGCCCATGCATATTTCTATTTGATATATATCAATATCAATAAACACTGAAAGCAATAAAATTAAATTAAAGTATCTAAGTAATTTTAAATAATTGTTATTAAAAATTTAAATAAGTAAATTATTTTTAATAGCTGAAAAAAGGTACCGGAACGCCGTTCCGGACCGTTCCGGCTGAAAAAAAGCACTGCATACATACATACATACATACATGCATACATGTTTAGATAGATAGATAGAAAATATTTTCAGAACCTCAATTTAGATTGCGTCTCATAAATTCACGCATTATTTAAGGGCATACAAATGTCTGGATTGAAAAAAGAGTTTTAACCAATTAATTTGATCGATGAAAGTTGATTATCAAAGAAATTAACCTTAAAAATATTGATTAATTTCATCGGTGAATTTTTTTAATCTTCATGGTCGTCAATTGACTAATAATAAGCACACAATGCTTTTTGTTCACGCGCGATGTTACATAATGATGGCGCATATAATATAATTATTAATTGCAATAATGTCATACAAATGCCCTATGTGGTTATGGTAGTTGCCATCATTTGCAAATTGCTTAATGAATAAATAAATAATTAACTAACGAGCGCAGCTGTATAGGCCTTTAGATTATTCGCGCGTTCAGATAAAGCTAAGCGGTAAAAGCAAGTAGGGCCTACGCATAGTACACGAATACGTCAAGATTCGCATATACATGCATACTTAATCATTGCAATGGAAAATGTAATAGAATCTAATATTTCTCAGATGCGTCGTTTAAGTATGCATATTGTGATACGTCAATCATACTTGCGTAATTATTATGTTCGACGTACTTACTTATGTTTTGAAACTTGCAGTTTTTCACGCACTTGCATATTAAAGTTTTCATGCTTGCGCATGTCTTGCACACTTGCATTTTGTTTTATTCCTTCCCTTCCTTTCCTATTATTTTACATATGTTACTTGTAACTAGAACGAACCAGAAATTCTCCAAACTTTACCTGTTATAGTTATGAATAAGAACGAACCAGAAATATTCCTAACTTTACCATCAATAGTTATGAAATAAAATTTTAACCAGAAATTTTATAAACTTAACATATTATAGTAATAAAATTGAATGAACTGGAAATTCTGTTATCTCTGCATCGTCTAGCTACAGCACAGAATATTTAGAATTAGATCATTAATTTACTTTGAAAATTCTATTATTTCTTTTGCATTTCTTACAGCATTTTCCTACTCCAAATATTTTATTCACTATTTAGCTGTACAAATAATGTAGCACCTTTAGCTGCTGCAACGAAATGCCTTAACACTCAGTTAGAACAAAGTTCATTAATGAAACAAATGTGCGCAAATAACAAGAAATTTCTTCTGCATTCTATTTCATACGTGTGATAATTAAGAAATAGAAAAAAACAGCAATTATGTTACGATTGGAAATTTTTTTTTTTTTATTTCGTATGTAGGCTATCACTCGTAGCTTGGAAATTTTAAAGTAAATTCCATTTTATAAGTATAATATATAGATGGAAAAATGTCCAGTGTATATTTCTGTTTAGGTAAGCCCTGTAATAATTATATGTAAGGGTTGGACATTTCTAGTTTATTATATTTCAGAAGCAAATTTAATTTATAAATATATATATATCATATGCACCTTTTTGAAACTTTCTAGTTTATTCTTTGTAATAGATAGGCACTAAAATACATAAAGATTGGAAAGTTTCCAGTGCATTGTACATCAAAAGTATCAAGTGCAAAGCTTGGAAAATGTCTAGTTTCTGCTATTTCATAAGCTTATACACACATAAGGATTTCAAAATTTCTTGTTTACTCAATTTCATACGTAGGCCTATTACATGAAAAGATTGGTGAATTTATAGAATCTGTTATTATTTTCATAAATATAACTCACAAGCATTTCAAAATTTCTTATTTATTCAAGTTCAAACGTATAACATGCAAATACTGGCGAATTTCTAACATATTCTGGTGTGTGTTTTTCAAGTATAATCTGCAAAGTTTGGAAATGAATAAAATCATTCGCAATCACGAGACTACAATTCTTTGTTTTTCTGAATTACAACAGCGGCGATTATTCTCGACATTTCTCCTTAATATGAGAAAAGCTTATTTCTTATCGTTCGCTCGATGGAGAAATGTCGTGGGTGAGCGGGTGGGCCGCGGAAGACGAACTATCGGTAGGTGCGAGAGCATGTCTCAGCGGGCTCATCGACCATTTATTCGTCTGGCGGTGGATACTGTGGGCCCGATAAGACCTAATGTGCGGCGAGGAATCATCGATCTTCCAGAAGACATTTCCAATCAGATCGATGGCAGAGATCAATGACTCCCAATGGATCGACGCACCAACGCGCACACGCTTTACCTTAAGAGGAGAGCTTAGGAGGCGGATCGACAGTAATTAGACCAAGAACTCATCATCAAAATATTTAGTTATATGTTGTATATAATAATTACATAGTATGTATAGATTTTATGTATATTAATATCTACGAGGCTATCCAAATAAAATATTACCAGTGCGTAAATATATATATATATATATATATATATATATATATATATATATATATATATTACATGCCTATTCCGTCTATAAGTCTGAAAAATACACGTCTAATGAGTGTTCATGGAGAGGCGTTACATAAAATTTGCACTTACAATTACAAAGTGTGTGTGGTGTGTGTGCGCGTGTATGTGTGCGTGTGTGTGTAGGTGTAGGTGTGTGTATGTGTAGATGTGTGAGTAGGTGTGTCTCATATCTTCACGTATATTTCATGCGTCGGCTATTTATGCACATGTGTTTCTAGTGCGATTTAAAGACGTTTATTAAGTAGGCCTATTTGCATGTATGTAACAAATATGCTTAATATGGTACTATCTTCACATATATATTATATGTGTCAATATATGTTCCTAATACAATCTAGATATATTTGACAAGGTTTTAATATGTACATATCGGTATGCATGTATTAAATATGCTTAATTTGGGACTTTTGTGTGCCTTACAAATACTCTTACACATACTTTCTACTTTAGCATATATATATATATATATATATATATATATATATATATATATATATATATATATATATATATATATATATATATATATATATATATATATATAACAGATCTATATATTATGCCAGCTAGAAGATATGCAGGAAGGTGTTTTGTGAACATAGTGAAGAAGCAATAGAGGGTGAATATATAGCACATATTTATATCGCACTTATTTTTGGGTATTTTATTGTTTTAGTTCAACGAATACGCATTTATTAAGCGCCGCTATCCATGCATCAATCGATGGCTCTGAGCAATAGTGAGTAGAGGAAGACAACAAAAGACATGGATGGATAATATACGAGAGGATCTGGAGAGAATGAAGATGAACATTGCAGAAGCAAAGGAACAAATCAAGGATAGAGAATTCTGGAGACGACAAGTTGAGGACTCATCGTTGTCCTTGGTCTGACGGAGGAGAAGCAAAGAAGAAGAAGAATAGTGATTAAAGGACTTGCTGAACTATAGCTCAAGGTCCATACGCAGTAACTACCTCGATCTGTTCGATAGTGCGTAGGAGGATCGAACCCGTACTCTCCGCGTTGCAAGGTAAGCGCACTAACCAATCGGCCACGGTACTCCATTGGATGCTTACTTAGAGTTCAGAGGAACTTCTGTAGTGTAATTATGTGTGTAGTGTCAGTTTAACAACACTGTGTGGTAACAACGATCATTAGCGTCGCCCTCCTGCTTTATCCAGGCTTGGGACTGGCACTGACAGAGTACAAACAGTGGGGGAGTTGTAATACAATTATGGATGGATCAAGAGTTTAACGGCAGCTTATGACAACATAGGCCGTTGCCGCCGGCAAACTTTTTTTAGCATATTACAGTAATGCAATAATTTTAGTGTAGGAAAATAAA
>JACEVL010000778.1:997500-1020917 GCA_020284085.1 Aporrectodea caliginosa
CTCCTACGCATTATCTTCTTTTCATTAGCTTTCCAAAGTATGCGTAACAGTGGGTAAGCACCATATAATATTTCACCTCACCTCAAGTTCTTCGTCTTGCCTATAGCCAAACCTCTCCTTACTCCCTTACAGCGTTTAGAAAGCTGGACCTGAGTAAGAGACCTGTCTCCTGCATTATTCCCCAGGGAGGCCTTTACAGCAGACGTGAGATATTCCACCCTATAAATAACGCGGAGACTTCCCGGGGTTTTTAACCAAGCATCGGCCTCTAGCGAACACGTCGTTCACTAAATCAACAGAGTACCCTCTGGTGAACTGGCTTTGTGCGCTGTAGATTGCGCGGGGTTAACTAATCACCCTGTCTTTTAAATGTTCACCACGCCCCACTAATTAACGGATGTCCGTAAAAACTCTTCAATTTTACACAAGCTTCTTTTCGCTCTGTAACAATAAGTAAGTAAGTAAGTAAGTATATTCTTTATTAAACCAATTGCATATCCGCACTCTGGTGTACATAGGCCTACGTCTTAATAACAATAACTGTCAATATGAGTACAACATTCTAACAATAAAGTCTTTCGCTGTAAATTATCTGCAAGAGGTACACAATGGTCGTGCGATCGCGGTCGCAGGTATATTGCTGGGGCTTTTTTGGTGGAAGTAAACTATGCAGTATACGTGGCCCTGGTTCATCAGGACCGCAGAGAAAAGGCGGGTGTCAGCTTCTATAGACAAAGTCGCTCAAATACTGGGTACAGTCACGGTGGGTAGTCGTCAGGAAGATACCGGAGGCGGATTAGCTTGCTTATTATTGACTGAAGTCGGCATCTATCCTGTTGTCCCGCAAACCCCACCATGACGGGGCAGCATAGAGTAAACGAGCCACTGTTATTGCACGTACTACATCATAAAGCTGTGGACCCGTGAGGCCATGCGCAACGAGAATGCGTAGGGCATACATTGATTGTCTTGCCTTACAGCATATTCGGGTTAGTAGTAGAGAATCGATACAAAAGGTGTCATCTTCGACTCAACACCTAATGTTGAGATCTGGATCTGTAATTTGTAGAACTGAGGGGTGCACCGTGCAGGATATATGGTTAGCGTGCTGGACTGTCAACCGAGAGGTCGGGGTTCAAATCCCTGTCAGGGCACTAATATCTATCCAGATTTCTGCTCCAATTGCACCCCATAGCCAACTCCGCTATAAATGCATGGCTAGGTCATGGAAAATGGAAAAATCATGAATATACATATTTCTAATCATATTTTTAAATTTCGATAAATATTATATCGATTAAACAATTAGAAAGTAGGTACTTTCTCATCTAAAAGTCTTGAAAGTCATGGTAAAAAGTCAAGGAAAGTCATGGAGTTTTTATAACACTTGTGGCAACCCTGCTGGTCGCTTCCAGTGAAATTGCAATGAAAAAGTATAATCCAGTGGAATCCGAGAGAAAACAGAATCCATACTAAAAACCAGAAGCCAGGTTTCTTCTAGAGGCCTCTTAACGCCTCCGCCCGCCTTATTTGTGGTCTCCCAAAGTATTCCCACATATCAACCTTCATTCGGGAAACTCTTCACTGGCTTCCTGTGCCCCAGCGCATTCAATTCAAAATTCTTACACTTATGCGCAACTCTCTGCTCGGGGTAGCTCCTTCATACCTTCTGGCCTTATGCACATCGGTTTCTACACTCCCTGGTCGCTCTGCTCTGCGCTCTGCCGCCAGAGGCCTTCTGGTTGTCCCTCGCATGCGTGGTGCAACTGCTCAATCCAGAAGCTTTGCTTATGTCGGCCCCTCTACTTGGAACCATCTTCCGCATGAATTGCGTCTTGACCTCCTCAGCCTTTCTCTTCCTCTGTTTCGGAAACGCCTGAAGACTGTCTTATTTGTTAGAGCCCTGGGTCGGGGAGCGCCTCTGAATCTCTGAGTGGCGCTATACAAATGTTCAATTACAATTACAATTACAATTACAATTAGAGGTCTTAGCCCCATGACTGCATGCTATGGGACAGCGGAACACACGGGCAGAAATGGTGCAGACAGGAACCAACAGCGTCTATTAGTTATCACACCCTGCTAGGGCAGGGAGTAGGTCCAGCCTCCAGGGAGTTCGGCTATAGTACCCCAAAGGTCCATGACAGACTTTCAACAAAGTCATTGTTGCGACAAGGTGACTACTCTTCTGCACCCTTCCATCTACCGCTTGAGGAGTCTTACAGCCTGCTGTCAATCAAGGTCCAAACCACGCCCACATCGGTAAATATGCATGTATGTATATGTACATGTTTACGTGTACATACAAATGTGTGCGTGTATTGTATACGTGCATGTCAATTGAATAGATACTTACATCATTAGTGTGCTATTATAGAAACTCTAACGACTCATACACCTACATTTTCGTTCGGCCTTGACCGAGTAACGGCTACGCTGCCTTTCAAACTCGAAAGCCTTTTCGGATTGGCTGAGGGTTATGTCAGTCATCCGTAAAAGGCGGGGCTATGTAAATGATAACGGCTGAATGAGATTTTAAAGAAATTTGTGGCCCTGACCTACTAAGTACAACGTAGAGTTGATTATTTATACACACACCACAGACAAGGACATCGTACAGTCTGCCTATAATTCTGTCAGGGTTCGTACATTATTCATCACTTCATTTGTCTACTTATTAATTGGTTAATTAATTAACCTGGTTGATTGAGTGTTTGTTTACGGACATTTTAGTGTTTCTTATTTTCTGTCTTATATATAAAAAATGTCTGTCTTATATATAAATATACAGCAAAATTCCATGTACGAATTAACATAATATTATGTATGTATGTGTGTATGTGTGTGTATGTGTGTATATGTATATATGTATGTATGTGTGTACGTATGTATGTATGACTGTATGTATGAATATGTATGTATGTATGTATGTATGATTGTATGTATGTATGTATGTATGTATGTATTAATGTATGTATTTATGTATGTATGTATGTATGTATATATGTATGTATGTATGTATGCATGTATTTATGTATATATATATATATATGTATGTATGAATCAAGATACCTAATATGTCGCTTTTTATGTACCTCACAAAGAGACCTCACAAAGGACAACACTACCAAGTGCTTTTTATGATGTGCCAACAGAAATCGACACGTCGTGACACGAGACTCTGCATGCTATACAAAATTTTCTTTTCAGCAAACAGTTTAAAATCTTTTTCCATGGTCTATATACCTGTAACTCCATCGTCTATAAATTATTCTTTACACAAAACCCGTTCCCGTAAATCCTTTGTTTAATTCCTCTAGCACATTTTCCCATAAAGCTTTGTGACTTTATTACAGTTCTTCATTACGGTTTTCATGACCGTTTTTCATTACAGATTTCATTACAGTGTTTCATTACAGTGTTTTGCTCATCCATTTTCCCTATAAGCCTTTTACTTTACCGTGATCCATATTCCATAAACTCTTATCATTTCAATAACTTCGTTTCTGCAACATCCGTATCTTATGATTCACTCACTCGTTTGGTATTTTCTCATGTATGCTTTAAGAAATGCATTTTTCGCGTGCGATGTATTCTGAACTATATAGAACAGCACACTACTTTTTGTATTATTGCTAATGCGTGACTTCTAATTCAAAATGTATGAAGTGATAGTGCACCAAAACCAAGCTGTAATCAGTTAGAAGTTTTACCATACGCGTAATAAGTGCATGTGGATCGTTCGTGTATGTCTCTTTAATAGATAATTTATATTATGTGCATATTTACATTTCGATTGTGCTTGTATGTCTATGTAATAGATACATGCATCATAACATTTATATATATAGGCCTACACTTCAGAGTGAGTAGAGAAGTATTTGTCCACCAAGTGAAAGCGGAATATATACGCTATTCGTAGAAACTACCTTTCTATAATGTCATAATTTCTTTCCAGTTCTCCAGTGTATTTCCCCACATTTTCATTGATTTTATAATTGTATACGAAATGGTTTCCAGTGGTAAATTTTCCAGTCCAGATTCCAATGTGTCCGCTCTATTTCCCGATACGAATTTGAATTTCGGTCTTTGACGTTTATGAGTAAAACAATTCTATTATTCTGCTTTTTTATAGGAAAGCATTCTCTGATATTGAAAAATTAGACTTTACCACATTATCAAAGCTGAAACTGTGTTTTTTTACTTCGCACAAATATCTTTTTGTCTCTAATTTTTATATGATTTTTATATATCGGTGTTTTAGGAGAGGATTTTTATATAATTATGGCCGAAATAATATGTTTGTGATAGATAGCTAAAGCAATATTATTTGTTTTATCTAGATTATACTTGAGACTCGAGGCAGCAAAGGAAAGAGGCGTGCGCATGACGTCCAGGCGACTGGAGATTGAAACAATACAGGTTACTTCCATTCACACCTGTTCTAGAGGTATTGTAGATAGGTAGCTAAGCACGTGAACTCGAGGAACTACACATTCAACTGAATCTTGCAGTGAGTATAAATATGGAAATATTCAATTAAGTCACGTTTAAATTGAATTAACGACCCACGTAAGAAGGAATTATGTTTCCAATTTGAAGTCCTACCGAACATGACAATAAATTTGTGAACATAACATAAGACGTAATTTGTGACGTAGTCATTAGCGAGATTGTTGACGTAACAAATGCATAAGTAAAAAGTGATAACAATGACGCAGTGTGTAACCTTATTGTTCCCATAATCATTAGCGTAATTACTGGCGTAATCATAAAATAGCGTAATTGTATGACGTACCGATTGACGTAAGCATTGTTGTCTGTATGTATAATTATTATTATGTGTGTAATTACTATTATTATTATCAGTGCTTTTTTACTAGAAAAAAGGTTCCGGAACTCAAAAACTTCAGAACAATAATTTATAGGGGCATATTTTATGCTAATATTTCTATTTCATATAAATCAATATAAATAAACCCTGAAAGCCCTGAAATTAAATTAAAGTATCTAAATCATTTAAAATAGTTTTTTATTAAAATTTTTAATTAACTAGGCCTAAATTATTTTTTAATTGCTGAAAAGGTCCCGGAACGCCGTTCCGGAACGCTCCGGCTGAAAAAAGCACTGATTATTATTAGCCTATTATTATTATTAGTTACGCATAGCCTATATCTAGGCATGCACGATAATCAATAACTAGACAATCATTCTTTTATATTTGTTTAATCAATTAATAATTAGACGATTTATAAAGCGTTGTACAACAGTCGATTCCGAAGAATAAGAGGCGCTGTACATGACTTCGGAAAATCAGTGAGAAAATGTTGAACCTTATCAGCCAAATGTTGTAAGCAGACAAAGACTCGAGCTTACAATAGCACGAATAGGAAATCTTACTGGCGCTATAGAAATGCGCTCGTGACAGCGGTGGCTATGTTTACCCTGAAGAACCGGACAAGTGTTACCTGAATAAGCACGGCCCTTTCTTCAGAGTCAACGAATTCACTGTCAACACACCCCTGCTGCAGTTATAACCACGCCAATCAGTACTTTATTACCCCCGAAGGCAGAAACAAAACATACATGCACAAATCTGAACAAACATAAAATCAAACGCACAGACTGCGAAAATGTTCGTAAAGATCATTTATGCAACTAAATTTACCGTTCAAGATGCCGACGAGTTCAGAGTCACAAAGAAAGTGCTCAACAACGTAACACCAGAAAATATCCTGGAGAAAATTAGATGTCGAATTAACTAGTCGCCTATAGAACATCATGCGACGTTTCTTAATAATGTGATGTAAGTCTAGTCTACCAAGGCCACAAATGAAGCCAATTGTACCTCAGGCATGTGTATGTGTAGATATATTTATATGTACGCATGTATGTATGTGTGTGTATGTATGTACGTTTGTATGTATGTATGTTTGATAGTTTGTTTGTTTGTATTTCCGTATGTCTGTATGCGCATTTGTATGTTTGCCTGTATTTTCATAGGGCCTATATGTTTTTATGTTTTTATTGTATTACTGAATGAATGCATGAATGCATGCATGGCTGCATATGTATGTAAGCTTATTTATTAATGTATACATGTATGTGTGTATCCTTAGAGGAGAATAATTAGGTAGATATGTATGAATAAAAACGATCTTTTATATAGAGCCTGTAAAAGAACCCCACAGACCACAAAACACTCCAGTTCTGGATAGACCCTTCCTTGCTTAATTGCAATTAACATCTTCTTATGAACAAAAGCTGTGCGCTTACTAACTTCGTACGTTACAAGACCCCTGTCTAATTAAATAAACCACTTCATCTGCATTTTAACTGCATGCATATATATATATACATGTAGTGTCTACCTCTAAAGATCACATCAAACGTCTTATCAACGTAATTAATTCAGCGCCAAAAAGCCAATTTTCTGTAGTAAATGTATATCTAATGCAGATATTAACTGCTTTACACATAAATGTATATCACTAAGAAAATTCGCTTCATGCATATGTATAAATGGTCAAAACAAGGAATAGTTATTTTCATATATATATATATATATATATATATATATATATATATTGAAAACACAGTATTACATACATACATATATATTATATATATGTATATTGATTCATACATATATACATGAGCTTAACGTATGAATTCCAGACATTGATAAGACGTTTGATATAATCTAGGGATATAGAGATAATCTATACGAGTATATATATAATAAATTGTGTGTATATATATATATATATACATACACATATATATATATTAGCATGGATTTTATGCATGCATGAATGTAATAAACGGGTTATAACCGTGGCTTAAATATCTCGACCATTAGCATAAAGCGGTCATCCCATTAAATTCGGTGGCATTTCATAGCGGATATTGCGCAGATATTATGCGCAAATGTATTTTAACATGAGACGATCATTAACTGATTTCATTCGCCCTCATTCAGCAGCCAGTGCCTGTCTATACACGCCTGCTTATGTTTACAAAATGGTGGCGTTTTAATAAGACTGATGCCGGTTAGTATACGACTTGGAAACCCTTGTGTCGGTCTTAAGATTAAAAATAATTATTAGGCATATTTAAGGTATTAATGCAGATATATTTGGGTTATAATTAAATTTTGCATACAAGGGTAGATCGCTTGAGGAAATCCTTTTGAATGCGTAGTATCTAGAACTGTTTGCAATAGGAAGCAGGAAGAAAAACGCGTAGGCTATGTACTTATGACAAAAGTGTATGTACGGATGTCTGAACGGATGAATATGTATGTATATATTTATGTATGCATGTACGTATGTATGTATGTGTCATCAATCAATCAATCAATCAATCTATCAATCAAAAGTTTTATTGCCACCGTTTCAAAATATTAAGCATACAATTTTCCGCTCTGATTAGAAACGCACAATAGGAGGCCCAGAAGGGACCAAAGTCCCACTAACTAGGGACACCTAGATGAGTGTTACATTTAACAAAACAAAGCCAAAGCCATGCATGTGTGTATGCATGTGTGTATGTCCGTATCTGTTTACGCATGTACGAATATTTGTACGGATATGTATGTATGCATGCATGTATACTTGTATGGTTTGTATGTATATGCGTATTTATGTATGTGTGCTTGTATGTATGCATGAATGCAGGTATGTATGTATATGTGTGATGTATCTAAATATGCATGCCGTGAACAACGTATTTCTACGCTCTTATTAAATTTGTCTTTGACATATGAATGCATGTTTTACGCATGCATGTATGAGTCCAGCATGCATGTATGTATGCATGTATATAATATGAAATATGCTGTCATCAACACAAGAAGGGTAGAGAAGCCGAGAAAAATAATCTACAAAGATCTCTTTCACTGTATCTACACATACAATGATAACTGACTGAAACGTTGTGTCTCAGCATACATTGAATGAAATCTTGGTATGTAAAACACACAATGCTTTTTTCAACGTCTCTAAGCGCAGGTAAAATCGATACGACTTTTTGCAAACCCGGGCCATGTTCTCCAAAGGTTTCTTCCTCCAAAACAGCTGTTGGTACTATTCCCTTCGACCCCAGTCAAATGACCGCCTTTTACCTTTAGCTCCACTCATAATATGAAAAAAACTTTTATAGTTAGAATGCTTTATTCATATTGACTATTGATTGTTTATTGTTTATTATATATGATGTATGTACACCAGAGTGCGGATTGCAACTGGTTCAATAAAGAATATACTTACTTACTTACTTACATAACGACATTGCTATGTGTATGTGCGTGCGTGTGCGTGTCCGTGTGTGTATATGTATGTGTCTCTCTGTGTGTGTATGTGTGTTTGTGTGTGTACAACTTTGTGACACAAACTTGTAATTGTAATTGAACATTTGTATAGCGCCACTCAAAGATTCAGAGGCGCTCCCGACCCATGGAGGTCAGTGCTGTCTCTAACAAATAAGATGGCCACTCACACACACAAATATCTGCCTTCATTCGGGACCTTATCCACTGGCTTCCTGTGCCCCAGCGCATCCAGTTCAAACTTCTAATGCTTATGCGCAACTGTTTAATCGGGGTATATAGAACCTACCTACGTCAAGACCATCTGTACCTCGGTCTATTCACTCTCTGCTCGGCCGCCAGAGGCCTTCTGGTTGTTCCCCATATGCGCGGAGTCATTGTTCAATCGAGCAACTTTACTTGTGTCGGCCCCTCTATTTAGAACCACCTTCCGCATGAATTGCGTCTTGAACTCCACAGCCTTTCTCTTTTCTCTGTTACGGAAACGCCTGAAGACAATCTTATTTGTTAGTGATAGCACTTACTTGGGTCGGGAGCACCTATGAATCGTGAGTGGCGCTTTATAAATGTTCGATTACAATTACGATTACAAATTTGTGTGTGCGTTGCTGCGTCTGTGTGTGTCTACCTGTGTGTGTGTGTGTGTGTCGGTGTGGGTAGTATTCCGGTCAATAGCTCCTGCGATTATCTATTAATAGAGAATTCTGAGAACTGGTTTAGAATGCCTTTACCCTGAAAAACCGAGTTTGTGTCACGAGTGAGATAAACACAGCTCAGTGTTCAGGGTCATTGGATTCTATGTTGGCTGCTCTCACTCACTCACTCTCTCTCTCTCTCTCTCTCTCTCTCTCTCTCTCTCTCTCTCTCTCTCTCTCTCTCTCTCTCTCTCTCTCTGTGTGTGTCTCTGTCTATCTCTATATATCTCTCAGTAAATATATACCTATAATTCTGCGTATATAAATGGATATACAAGAATGTAGGCTACACCTGTATCTACGTATGCATGTATGCATGTTTGTATGTATGTAGTTATTTATTTATGTATGTATTTATGTACGTACGTAAGTGTGTATGCATGCATGTATATATGCAAACACTTATGCACTTATACTAACTAACTAACTAACTTGAAGCGAAAAAAATTTCAGGCTGCTATAGACCTTTTACTGTGTTTATAAGATGTCTGTAGGGCCTACACCAAAGTGCGACTAGCAATTGGTACATAAAGTATAAGCTGACTTACTTAGATAGGTAAGTATGCACGTATATACATGTATGTATACATATATATACGTGTAATGTAAGCATATAGGCAAGTGTGTATGCACGTATTTACGTATACCTACATGTATATATGCATGTATGTTTGTATGTATGTAGCTGGGTAAGTATGTAAGTACGTATTTATGTACCTACATGTATGTATGCATGTATGTATGTATGTATGTATGTATGCATGTTCATATACCTCTACGTATGTATGCTTATATGCATGCATACAACTATACATGCATGTATATAATGCATGTATGTATATGTATGTATGATGTTTTCATGTATGTCGATATGCTTATGTGTATGTGTGTAAATACTTACGTTTATATGTAAGCATGTAAGTATATACATAGGTACATAATTACATATCTATGCATCTATGCATGCATGTCTGCATGTATGTAGGTATCATGTATGTACATACCTAAGGTATGCATGTATGTTTGTATCTATGCATGCATGTATGTATGTACATTTATGTGTGTAAGCATGCATGTTTGTATCTATGCATGCATGAATATATGTATGTAATTATTTCTTTATTTATGCATGTATGGTGTATGTATGTATGTGACGGTGACTGATCAATTCATTTCAATCTCATACTGTCGCTCTTTCAGATTGTTTGTTATCCAGGAGTTGTCATGGTGACATTGTTTCCGAAAGACCGAGAGATGGACCTCAGCTGGGAGGCTGGTCCTCACAAGACCTGTGATATGTAACGTCATTGAGAGACCTCTGTCAAGGAAACAGACCGAAATTACTAATCTCGTTCTCTGGCTCGACATTAAGGAATGGTCGATTGGCATTTTTGTTGTTTTCCGATTCCGTATAGTAACCGGATATTTGGCCTGCTTTTAGGCCGAATCCAGAATCGATCCGATTAATTAGCAATATTTATTTTCATTTGCAAAGATATTGTAATTAAAGGCTTTTTAACTAAACCAAGGGATGTAATTCAAACGAGTTTAGTTTATTCACTGAACTATTTCATAATTTTACACGTTCTTTCAATGATAAAGATTAAAGACTTTCCGCATGAAGGAAGAAATTGTTTTGGTCAAAAATATTACTTTTTCTGGTATTTGGATCGGTAGTCCTGGGACGCGCCGATTCCGATTAATACCGATTAGTGCAAAATCCGAACCGAACCAATTACCTGAACCGATTACCGAACGATTAATCGGCCCATTCCTACTGGACATAATCCCTACCAGTGACCAAATGGCAGCGATCTAGTTTGTCTAACACATGATACAGATGGAGCGGTAGAGAAATTCTGACTTCGGGGATATGAGCGGCAGTGGTTTATACGTTTCATCCATGGTCAGCGATGTCGCTGATGTAGCTCATTGAGACGATCCACAGATTATTATCAATTTTATTATTACGCATTTATTTAATGGTCAAGCAGCAATCGATGGCGCTGATCAACTGTGAGTTAAGGACTTGCTCAAGGTTTCTACACAGTAACTGTCTCAGAGGAGGAGGCTCGAATCCATGCTCTTCGTTTTACAAGGCAAGCGCTCTAACCAATCGGCTACCGTGTCCTACGGATGCTGGACATTGGAGGAATAGGAAAGACAGAAGCCACGGATCTTTGAGTCAACATCCTTAGGTACTCTGGCCGAGGTGTTGGCAGTAGCATATAAGGAGGAAAAGATGGATTCTCTGTCTGGACCCAGAGTAATGCCACAACTGCAGGTACAGTTACTGTCTCAAGGGAGGATCGAACCCATACTCCTCGTATTACAAGGCGACAGCTCTAACCAATCGGCCGATATAGTAGTGGAAAAGAAGAAAGGATGGATTCTCGGTCTGAACCTAGAGGAATACCACAGGTAAGGCTGGTCGCAGGAAAGGCAGATGCTTTGATCTCTATCAGTCAGGTAATCGTATATCGTAAACTTCAAATTTCGAAAGCGCTGCTCTAAAGCTAAGCGCAGGGCACCAGGTTATTCAGGAGCGATGAGGACTTCGTATACACCCTAACGCGTTAGAGACATGTCCAAAGATAGACGTAGTCGCGGAAAGAGAATGTTTTGGTTTGTCTGTGTCAAAGATAGATGCAGGAGAGATGGCGATTGAACGATGACTAGAATGAGTGAGCGGTTTAGAAAATTATATTCTTCGCGAATTTTGCTAAGGCTAATGGTCCAATATTTCTAACATGCCTATAGTTTAATTTTATCTAAACATTGCCATAGCCTAATCTTTAAACATTCAATAGGACCTTAGTCCTTAGTTGATCAATGTTTAAGTTGCGTACTTGTTAGCTTATTTTTAATAAATGAAAATTGGTTGATTGATTGATTGATTGGTTGACTGATTGATTGATTGATTGTTTTTTTTAATGTTTTGTGCTATGCATTTATTTTAGTCCAGGGTGATGCATAATCGGTCCACAGATGAGGATGATGGAGCTGGAATGGAAGTAGTCCATATGACATGTCCGGACATACTACCGACGCTCCAGAGGACGTGGACCAGCGGAGAGCCCCGTGAACGGTCCTTGAAGGGATCAGACGGGTTACATGCAGGGAGTATCATAGACATGGAAAACACGAGATGTGTAACTAATCAGAGATGGCTAACTAATCGATTAGATTCTAATCGATTAGGCAAGCAGCTAATTCTAATTCTAATCGATTATCTACAAGATTTTGCTAATTCTAATTCTGATCGATTTGCAAATTTCAGCAGCTTATTCTACTTCTAATCGATTAGCAATTCAACTAATCGATTAGCTAATCGATCAGACACTTCTAGTTCTAGACAAACAGCTAATTCTAATTCTATAATCGAATAGCAATTTAACTAATCGTGCCCATCTCTGACTTCTATAACGCCGTTATTAAAATGGCCCAGGCTGGTTGTTTCAAGCGAAAAAATGTAATCGACAACTGGAGGCAGACTTAGCAAGAAAATCTTCGAAGAGCTGGACTAAACACAACATTGAAACTGAAAGATACAAAACGTGCACATAACATGCACATTCGTGACATTCGCAGATTCAGGGTTCATGTGCCCATGTTTTTTCAGGATATCTCTGACCAACCCGTTGGTTTCCAGTCGCCTAGAGTACTGTAACTCGCTTCTGACTGGTATCAGTAAGTCAAACATGCTGAAGCTGCATGCACAGAGTGCAGAACTCTTTCGCAACAGCGATAACTGATATATCAAAATAGGAGCATATAGCACACCTGTGCTTAAAACTTGCATTGTCTTCCTGTTCAGCAAAGGACTGATTTTAGCTTGGGGCTCACAGTTTATAAAACCATGAACCCTAATCAGCCACAACTTAAATGTCAATCCTTATCCTCAGACTCTTGCTATCGTTCAAAGAGAAGATGCCAGGGCTTATGCGGTATGTTTAGTCACATAAACCTGCGCTTTATAAACCTTCATATAATTATAGCCATGATTACATTGATTAATTTACATTGGTAATTATGGAGAGTAATCGTTATCATAATCTCAAATGGCTTACTTAAAGGCTGAACGCAGGGCACCAGCTTATTCACGAGCGCTGCGTCGTTTCTGATGAGTTGCCCAGAGATACCAAGTGGAGGGTCACGGTGGATTCCGCCTGGGGCGAGAGAGATTAGTGGGTGGAGGCAGGTAAGATTTGGCATAATATGGGCAGGAATATTTTGAAGAGGTGAGACCCATTATAGTTTGAAGTGGAAAGCCCGAGGAGTAGCATCACTGAAACAAATGCGCTTCTTCGCCTATCTTCGTAAAGCATTGAGTGAGACTGTATTTCTGTGGCACTCTGTGAACTTTACAGCGTCATAAATTGCAGATCAATTTAAACTTCGTTTAAGTGTTTCTTGTTTCAGCTACTGACCCTCTTTGCCATCTATAGGAATATTCCGCTTCTCCGTCATCTGTAAGACTGCTGTTAGGAACTAGATGTCTAAGAAGTAAGATTCTGCTGTATACGCATATCTTTATTGCATTCTCTGCGAATGTCTCTTGACGAGTTACAGTTTAATTGCACACGATTGTTCTAGCTATACATGTATACACTGACGATGATGAGATAGCTACGATAACTACATGTTACAACTTCAAGAACTCTTGTTCTAGACTTTCAAAGAATAACGCTTAGTGTCTACTGAACACTAGACATGACGGTCTAATACAGAATGCTTAGTCTAAGCTGCTGGCCTTCCTGACCGTGCCACTGATCATTGAACTCTTACCGACTGCAATCTGACTCCTAACTCAATCTATATACTGACTTACTTATCCTATAGGTCATTGGAAGCGCTTGGTAAATGCGACTCTTGATCGGTCCGTCACACTGTATACATGCAGGACCTCTAGTCCTCTATCTTAGATCCTAAGATTGACATTACATAGGCCACTGGAGGGTGTGGTCTCAGTCAAACCTTGCCTACTTATACTAACCTATATACACTAGTTCTTTCAAGTGAGGGCGGGACCTTCGCAGGAGACTCTGGAATATATACCATCTGTGGTTCATCTATTATCTTCCTAGAATGATATTATGATATTCTCGAAGGGGTTTGCCTATGAAGACCAGCGCTCTTTAGAAGTCGATGGTGGATAACAACAATAATTCTTCATCAAGACCTTGTCATCACATGTCCTCTTCTTTCAGATCCTAACTCTGTAGGCGCCATGATCTGCTGCTTCTATTACTGGTATACGTCTGCGGTCAGTGGGTTACTGGTTAATGCAGGCTATAGATTCAGCTGTCAGAATCTTAAGAGCGCCTCTGAGTAGTTTCCTTGAAGGGGCGCTATATAAATTCCCGAATGAATGAATGAATGAAAACTATAATATACGGATGCTCACTTACTATATAAAGCTAAGTTACTTTACATTACCTTCCAAAACCGATAGTAAAATGGAGTGTGTGATAAATGCAACACTGCCTTATTCTTATACGACTTGACTTCTGCAACTCAGACCTGCTCTTCGTTCTCTACATTGGCTTCTTGTTTGTGAGCTTATCCGCTTCAAGCTGCAGCACTCCTCATGTACAGAGCACTTATCGTCCATGGTCACTTCTTACAACTCTGTTAAAGGCAGCTCCTCTCTTCGATCTGCATCTGCTGGAGAGTTTCACGTCAAGTCTATGGCCGGCGTTCATTCACAGTTTACTGTTGCCAATCCCTCCATATGGAAAAGGTAAGTCTAAAGCAATTGGGAAAAGGTAAGTCTTAAGCAATTTGGAAAAGGTAAGTTTTAAGCAATTTGGAAAAGGTAAGTCTTAAGCAATTGGGAAAAGGTAAGTCCTAAGCAATTTGGAAAAGGTAAGTCTTAAGCAATTTGGAAAAGGTAAGTCTTAAGCAATTGGGAAAAGGTAAGTTTTAAGGCAATTTGGAAAAGGTAAGTCTTAAGCAATTTGGAAAAGGTAAGTCTTAAGCAATTGGGAAAAGGTAAGTCCTAAGCAATTTGGAAAAGGTAAGTCTTAAGCAATTTGGAAAAGGTAAGTCTTAAGCAATTGGGAAAAGGTAAGTCCTAAGCAATTTGGAAAAGGTAAGTCTTAAGCAATTTGGAAAAGGTAAGTCTTAAGCAATTTGGAAAAGGTAAGTCTTAAGCAATTTGGAAAAGGTAAGTCCTAAGCAATTTGGAAAAGGTAAGTCTTAAGCAATTTGGAAAAGGTAAGTCTTAAGCAATTGGGAAAAGGTAAGTCTTAAGCAATTGGGAAAAGGTAAGTTTTAAGCAATTTGGAAAAGGTAAGTCTTAAGCAATTGGGAAAAGGTAAGTCCTAAGCAATTTGGAAAAGGTAAGTCTTAAGCAATTTGGAAAAGGTAAGTCCTAAGCAATTTGGAAAGGGTAAGTCTTAAGCAATTGGGAAAAGGTAAGTCCTAAGCAATTTGGAAAAGGTAAGTCTTAAGCAATTTGGAAAAGGTAAGTCCTAAGCAATTTGGAAAGGGTAACTCTTAAGCAATTTGGAAAAGGTAAGTCTTAAGCAATTTGGAAAAGGTAACTCCTAAGCAATTTGGAAAAGGTAAGTCTTAAGCAATTGGGAAAAGGTAAGTCTTAAGCAATTGGGAAAAGGTAAGTCTTAAGAAATTGGGAAAAGGTAAGTCTTAAGCAATTGGGAAAAGGTAAGTCCTAAGCAATTTGGAAAAGCTAAGTCCTAAGCAGAGAACGAAATGACGTAAGCAATTTTGCAGAACCAACATATAAGTTCTGCAACAGAAGAAGCCTGTTCACCAAGAACAGGTCTTTTTGTAGATATATATATATGACCAGAAGAGCGGACGACCTTGCAAAGAAGATCTAGAAACTAATGCCTTGACAACAAAGTCGCTCCACAATACCTACAAAGCTTGGTCTAAAGACTCTGAACATCCATGCCATCTGTCAGCTTTCGACGGGAATTCATTGGTTGGTTCCACGTGTGTGCGTGGGCCCGCCACTGGCGACTCTTCTAGCTTACTGCGCATTGTTTTGCTAACTGATGTAATATTTTCGTTCGTAATTAAACTTATCATCATAATAGGCTACTGCAGAGAGTGCTCTCTGGGAGAGGCGATATATAAATTCTCAGAATGAATGAATGAATGAATGAATGAAAGATGCTATCTGATAACAATGGATGAGAATCTGTTGTTTGGACTCCCCGTGTATGCGTGTGCTCACCAGGGATAACTCTTCTTGTTTTCTGTGCAGTGTTCTGTCGACATTATCATCTCTCTGTGACATTTCACTTGATATAGGGTAGTGCAGAGAGAACCTGCGATTAGTTAGTTTTTGCAGTGCGCTATATAAATTTCTAATTGCAGTTACAAAAGGTGGTTGAGGACGAATAAAAGTCGGCAGCTTGACTCTGGCAGTGTAAGACAGAGAGAAAATATGGAGAATACGAGGATGAATATGGTGATGATGACTGTGGTTGTGATTATGATGATTATGATAATGATGATGATGATTGTGATGATGATGATGATGATGATTGTGATGATGATGATGATGATGACGACGACGACGACGATGATGATGATGATGATGATGATGATGACGATGATGATGATGATGATGATGATGATGACGATGATGACGATGATGACGATGATGACAATAATGATGGATATGATGATGATGATGATGATGATGATGACGTTGACGTTGACGATGACGATGATGATGATTGTGATGATGATGATGATGATGATGAAGATTGTGATGATGATGATAATGATGATAATGATGTGTGATGATGATGATGATGATGATGATGATGATGATGATGATGATGATGATGATGATGATGATGGTGATGATGATGGTGGTGGTGGTGGTGGTGGTGGTGGTGGTGGTGGTGGTGGTGGTGGTGGTGGTGGTGGTGGTGGTGGTGGTGGTGGTGGTGGTGGTGATGATGATGGTGATGGTGAATATGATGATGATGACGACGACGACTACGATGATGATAATGATGACGCTATGATAATAATAATAATGATGAAAAGAGGCTCTTACTATTAGTTTTTGAGACAGAATCATCCTATGCAAAACCGAAATAGAAGTTGGTCCGCCCCCAGTCATATATTTCGTTGGTCAAATTCCACTTTTGAGAGTTTTCCACAAAAGCGCATTACACTTGAAATCGTTATCGTTATATTGAGATTTCTATAGCGCAGAAAAAGCTAAGTCGCGGGAACCAGCTTATTCACCGGCGCTAAGTCAAAAGAAAGTTGCTACTGGCAGGTAAGTTCAGAAACGGTTTCAGGTCATTAGGTCAAGGGACTGATACGGTGGATGGTGTTTAGAATTTGAAGCGGAATTGGAGGAGGAGTCAGGTTATGGTTTGTGGAAAAGGAGCCTTTTCTTGGTAAGTAAGGATGGGATGGATCAGATAATTGTAGTTCTGGAGGGAGTCTATCCCACAGCAAATAAAAACGAGCAGCCCGGAATGTCCACGTGCTTCTCCTGTGAGCCTTCAGAACTGGACGATTAAGATTAGAACAACACAACATCTGCTACCAAGAATATCTCGGAAGCAGTCTTATCGGGCACTTGACTTCGAATATGTAGACTTTGCATCATCGGCTACCATTGAACTCGCGATTCTTCGAACAGTTTATCATCTTGATGCGAACTTCAGAAGCGCTCATTATCAGGGATCGGTTGCGAACGACAGGCACCGGATCGGCGTTCCGGTTCTTTTTTGGCAGGAACATTTCGTATCATTTTCATCCAGTTTTTAGCTAGATTAACATGGCGCTTGAAGCTTGCGTTCCCTTTTGTTAAGGGCGGGATCACTGCTCATTATATAGTAGTAAGGCCCGCCGAGAGGGGGGGCCAGAGGCAAAACCCAGGGGCCCGGCGACTTTTAGGGACCCGGGCTGGGCCCAGCAATCAACTTAATATGAAAAATATTATAATCAGTTATACAAAGTTTATGATTTATGCCGTTTAAAATATAATATTTCCAACACTTAACTACAATAGTTGCATATTTAAATATAGGCCTAATTTTATAGGGTTGTACCCGCACTATTATTATTTCAGTTTGTTTTTTAAAACATTTTCTCATAAAGTCTAAGGATAGTCAAGGGCCCGTGACTGTCGGCAGCCCCGATAGTAGGCCTATACCTGCTAATAGCTGTAGTTTTGGGCTTTCCCTCATCTAACGACAGTTACAGTTTAGCCTACATCAACTGTCCAATTTGTAAAGTCTGAGCGCTTGACTTGCATTATTAGAAGGTTACTTATTTAACTATAAAGTTTAGCAGCGATTTCTAAAACTAATCTTACTGAGGATGCGACGTCGAAGTGCTGTTTAGGGCGGGGATAATAGGTTTTCCAATATTTACGCAAGTGCATAGGCTACGTCTCTGAATAGGCAATCTGGTAGAGGCGCTATAACAAGTGTTCAAATACAATACAATACAATACAATACAATACGTCACAGTTTTAGAACTGTTCCTTACACCATTTCTTAAAGAGCATACTATGAATGAACGAACAAATTAACGAATTAATTAATTAATAGGATAATTCGTGTTCGCTCCTTTAGTGTTATTTCATCATGCAAATAAACGTGCATTTAGGATTTTAAAAAGAAATTATTACTTAAAATTTAAATTAAAAAAATACTTTGCTAATAATTCTAATAATATTATTGGCCTTAAATTAATCTAGCGTCAGTAAATGGTAATAAATGTAATTGTAGTGTCGTATACGGTATCGATATGAATATATGTATATGTATAATAACTGAAAGGGTAATATAATATAGAGTCTGTCTGTCTGTCTGTCTGTCTGTCTGTCTGTCTCTCTGTCTGTCTGTCTGTCTGTCTGTCTGTCTGTCTGTCTGTCTGTCTGTCTGTCTCTCTCTCTCTCTCTCTCTCTCTCTCTCTCTCTCTCTCTCTCTATATATATATATATATATATATATATATATATATATATATAATAAGACGACAGCAATAAGTCTTCAGGAGCGACACCCAAAAACGTTTTTCCTTCCTTCCTTCATTCCTCCCTTCCTATTTCCTTCGCTTCCTTCCTACCTCTCTTCGTTCCTCTTCCCCTCCTTCTTTTCTTCCTTGCTTCGTACACCGGTGATAAGATTTACACTCCTTTGATTTCCCGCAATAAATCCTTGACGGTCAAATCCAACCACCGAAATCCAAGGATATAGCGGAACACCAACGACGCTACGGTAACAAAGCATTTACGGTAGCAAAGCATTAATATATATATATATATATATATATATATATATATATGCCCCAAATTTTGTACATATATTTACACACTGGTAAACTTGCATACATGTATATGTATATAATTATATATACTTATATACTGAATGTACATAATAATATTATATTTGCACACTAGTAAACTTGCATATATATATGCATAGACCTATGTACAGTACACTTAAATACTGTAGGCACATATATTTAATGTACATATATATATATATATATATCTGTATGTATATATATGTACGTACATTTATCTTATGTACGTATATATCTATATATACTTACATGTTCTATGTACATATATTTCAGCACTAGTAGACGTATACGGTACATTCTTTGTCAATATTTCTCTGTATAATAATTTCTCCTTGTGGTAAGTGTATCTATTATATTCATTTCTCCATGTATAGATATATTATATATCTCTTCATACTTCTCCATTTATATATGCATCTTTGTATATTTCTCCATGTGCAGCTATACATTTCTTCACGTGTAGATATATATATTTTTGCATTTTTTCCCATGTATAGGTATATCTTTGTATATTTCTCCATGTGTAGAAAATATATCTTTGTATATTTCTCCATGTGTAGAAAATATATCTTTGTATATTTCTCCATGTGTTGAAAATATATTTTTGTATATGTCTCCATGTGTTGAAAATATATCTCTGTATATTTCTCCATGTGCAACTATGCTATACATTTCTCCACGTGTAGACATATATTTTTGCATATTTATCCGTGCATAGGTATATCTTTGTATATTTCTCCATATGTAGAAAATATATCTTTGTATATTTCTCCATGTGAAGTGACGAAATCGGTATTCCATATTTTCTCTTTTCCAGAATTATTTGTCCAAACATTTTATTAATATTCTGAATTTCTCTGTCAACATAATTTCACGTCTTTTCTTTAGCGGGATTCATTTTTTCTGTGATTTTCTTTTTCTTTAGTTTTCTATTTTACTTGCTCCCCGTGTACTGTACTGAAAGTAAACTGAAATTCATCAATATAGCACAAATAGTATAATCTATGCTCAAATACAATTTCATTTGCAAAACAATTTGTGTTTGTATGCTCACTCTACCACTGAATGTTTGGGGCTATCTATGCATTTATGCATTGTACGTATAAATATATGTACGCATATATTATGTATGTGTCGTTGTATGTCTGTATGCGTGTACGCAGGTATGTATATAATTATATGTATGTATGTATGTATATATTTATATATATGCTTATATATATGTGTGTGTATACATGTATTTACGTACGTATATATGACCTTCCTGCTTAGAGTCGTGCTGTGATCTTATCTGGATGGACTACTGTTTCTCCTAAGACTTCTTTTTTCGAGGGGTTTTTCACTGTGGAAGAGACTGCTAAGGTTGTACTGTGAGAGGCGCTTTATAAGTCCGTAAATAGAATAGAATAGAAAGTGTGCATGCATGTATGTATGCACATATATGTATGTATGTATGTATGTATGTATGTATGTATGTATGTATGTATGTATGTATGTATGTATTTATGTATGTATGTATGTATGTATGTATGTATGTATGTATGTATGTATGTATGTATATATGTTTCAATTTATGTGTGTATTTATATATGTAGATATGCATGCATGTTTGTACATATGTAAATATGTGTATATATGTTTGCATTTATATATGAATTGTGCATGTGTATATGTTTATGTGCATCTATGTATGTAAGGTATGAATGGATGCAAATATGTATACTGTATGTGTATGTATGTTGGCTCTATGCTCTGGAACGAACTTCCCTCTAGGTCTCGCACTGTGATCTTAACTGGGGGTAGGCCTACTTCTGTCTCTGCCCGTACTCTTAAGACTTTTCTTTTCTCGGGGGAGGGAGCACTGGGAGCGCCTCTGATTAGTTCGTACTGCGAGAGATGTTTTAGAAATACCGTAAATACAATACAATACAATATGTGTATGCATATATGTTCGTCTTCGTTGGTTTGTCGGTTTGTGAGCATTCATATACTGTAACATCTTTTGTTTATTTTGTGGTAGTTATAGAAAATATATTGTTCTGTGTTTTTTGTCCACATATTCCTCAAGTCCTGCTATAGGTCATGAACTTTTAGTACGACTGGAATCTATCTGAAATTGATTTCTTCGTCCTCGGCATGATCTGTGGCGGTATAAAAATCGTCTCATTTTTACAACGGAAAATTTCCAATCAAAATTCACTGTATTGCACAGTAGCTATATAAATGAATTGGTAAATACATATTTCATACCTACATACATGCATAAAACTAAATAAAAAAATGTAGACATATATATGCATATACATACAATTATACATATATACATGATCTCATACATATAGATCTATACATGCATAAATGCAGACATGAATGCATACATACATTAATAAATACATGCAAGCAAGCCCACATACATACATACATACATACATACATACATACATACATACATACATACATACATTACATACATACATACATACATACATACATACATACATACATACATACATACATACATACATACATACATACATACATACATACATACATACATACATACATATATGTGCATGCATACATAAACACGTACACGTGTGCGCTTATACATGCATATTTTTAATTAATTAATTTGTCAATAATTTAATTAATTATTTATTCATGCCTCGCTAACCTGTATTTTCGTTCTTCCAGAACACTCCCATGCTCTCTGTCTTCGAAGAGAGTAAATAAGTGATAACTAGGTAAAACTAACTTAGCGTTATTTATTTTTAAAGCATTGCAAATTAACGTACGCTTTAAGAAAAGAAATTTACAAGGACAACGTTTTCAACAAACTTTAATTAAGAACTCCAAATATTTTACAACGTAAGAAAAGCTTGAAATCATGGCAAAAAGTGGATTCTTTGCTCGTCTTGATTTCACACTGCTCAGAATTGGTGTTGTATTCGTTAACGGAAACTAAAACTAAAATATTCGAAAACTCAAAGCTATAGTTAACTGAAACTAAAAACGAAACCGAAAACTAAAGAAAAAACGATTACGAAATAAAAACTTAAACTCGCGAAACCGGACAAAAATGGTTACTGAAACTAAAACAGTCGAAACAAATAATAACGAAAAAACACAACGCAAACCTATCGCGTCCTAGTATAGGTTCAATGACTTTGGAAATAAAGGATGAATCCGCGAACTTGACTGTAGGCCTACATGGAAGCGTGGCAAAACTTTGCAATCACTTGAAAGCAAAATCTTCATAAAACTCAGCAAGAAATATTAATCACATTTATCATTAAAAGGACATAATTATATCATGTATGATACATGGCTCGTTGCCATACTGTAAGAATAATGGTTGCTATTGCCTATAATTATGCAGTACCGTAATTTGAAGTACATTGTTGATGGCTAAGTATCAGTGAACGTATAAACTGAAACTGGAACTAGAACTAAAACTGAAGAAACTGAAATTGAAAGTGAGGATATTTCAGTTTTTGTTAACTAAAGACTGAAGCGACAACTTGGCGAAATGACTTAAACTAATAATAACTTAAACACCTAGCATGTGAAACTGATAATAACTTAAACTAAAACTCAAAGCAAATCTAAAAAACATACTCAGAATTCTGCTGCACGTAGGCTATACATAAAAAATGGGCTGTATCATTATTATAATTAATATTATTATTATTATTGTTATTATTATTATTATTATTATTATTATTATTATTATTATTATTATTATTATTATTATTATTATTATTATTATTATTATTATTATATTATTATTATTATTATTAATATTATCATCATCATCATCATTATTATTATTATTTTCATTATTATCATTATAATCATTCTCATTTATTAATTAATTAAATTTGTATCTCGCGTAAGTTCACACCGAAAAGTGAATCTGAGGCGCGAATAGTTAGCTGCCAGGAGAAGATGCAGTTAGATATCCATATGCTTAAAAGCCAATGAAAAATAGTGATGCCAAGTTTGAGGGAAGGAAGTGAATTTGAACTACGAAGAGAAATTGGAAGTCGATTCCATTCCTTGGGGCAGAGGC
>JACEVL010000779.1:0-135000 GCA_020284085.1 Aporrectodea caliginosa
ACTAGTCTTAAAAGGGCAAAGAAACCCTTGGGTTACTTCTTCTCGCCAATTTAAAAAACCCCCCCAAAAAACCCCCGGGCCTCTTAAAACGGGGGCCCCCGGCCCATGTTACACTTTTTAACAGAAATTGCTTTTTGCATTAATTATTAAGAGATGTAGATGTGGAATCTAAACAGTTAATTGATTGATATTTAATTGGTAATTAATTGCGTAGATGTCGTGGATGTGAGGAGCTGTCAGTGGATTTGAGTCTTCTGAAAGGCTTGTGGCAGATGTATCAGAAGATGATGGAAGCCACGAAGGATTCGACGGAAGTTCAACCAGCGCTTGTACTCGCACTCACAGAACTCTTCTACGTAGCACAGAATGTGGCTAAGGTCAGTCATCATCACCACAAATTTGGTTAAAAGATAGAGACAGAAAAATGCACAAGCAGACAAACAGTCAACATGTTGTTACATACAAGACCTATGATGATATTTGACTATTTGAGGATAGTTAGCATTGTATGTAACAGGTAGAATTGCACCTGTCTTTCTGGCTTGTCGTTTCATGGAAGGATGGGCTGGAAGGTTAGAGTTGTAGCAGCTGCATGTTTGGCGGGAAAGATCCTTTGGCTGGGATGGTAAAGGGATGAGTGCATAGACAGTGGGTTGCGTGAATCTACCCATCCTTGTTTTATGTGTATAAAAGTGGCTGATATGTGAACTCTGGAGTTCAATTCAGTTCCGTCTAACTCTGGAGTGCAGCTTGATGTATGTTGTTGATCGTTTGATGTTTTACAAAGAATACTGAACTTGGAAAAGACTTTGTTGTGCTGTTCATACTGGCTTGGACCTCTTTGCGAGAATCTAGGACACGAGTTACGACCAGTATGTAACAGATGGGGGCTTCGTCCGAACACGCTATTCATCTACAGGTGGTCTACTTCGTCCGAACACGCTGTTCATCTACATGGTCGTCTACAAGGTGTGAGTTCTACATGGTGTACGTTGCCACAAGTCGTACTCCAAAGGAGGATGGAAGATGGTCGTCTTCATGGTCGTCTTCATGGTCGTCTACATGGTCGTCTTCATGGTCAAATACATGGTCGTCTTCATGGTCGTCTACATGGTCGTCTTCATGGTCAAAGACATGGTCGTCTTCATGGTCGTCTACATGGTCGTCTTCATGGTCAAATACATGGTCGGAGACAGTCGATGGACGAATGGTCGTCTTCATTGTCGTCTACGTGGTCGTCTACATGGTCGTCTACAACCGGCTGGACAATGTGTGGTTACGGGTGGTCGAAGATGTTCAATTGAAGGATGGTCGTCTACGGAGTTTCGGAAGTGGTTACCGAGTGATGTTCATCTCTGCGCTGGAAGGAAGGTCTATTCAAGTGCTTGTTCATCTGTCGGAAGATCGTCAATTCGAGACTTTTGTTGAGTTGGAGTTGGACATCGGCAGTTGAACGTAAGACGGGAACTGTTTCAGGGAACTATTTTCGGAAAGTACTGTCGATATTTTAAACATATTGCACACTTGTTGTGATTATTAGAAAAGGAGTAGTAGAATAATTTATTCATTTTAAATAGTAGGCTAATTATTGTGCAATATAGATTAAGAAACTTTTAGTACATTGAAAATATTCAAAGAAAAAATAAGAAAACGGCGAATATGCTAAAATAGAAACTGCAGGTTGTAATTAATTAATTTGTAAATAGTGTTTTGAAAGTAGTTAAGTATATTATTGTGAACTCTATTGAGACGTGCAATATGATTGTGGTTATTGGGTTTAGGATTTGTCTTGTGTGTTTGGAGTGGTTGGAATGTTCGAGGTTAACTGGTATTTTGAAAATGGTATAGAGACAATTTAGTTGGAAAAGTTAGTGAAAATGGAATATGGTATTTGGAATTATTTGGAAATTGGTAAATGGATAAATGGACAACGGATTTTCTGGAATATTTATGGAGGTTGATGCATTTATGGTATTTTGGAAAATGGTTATGAAGGATGTTGTGGCTTATGGTTTTCCGGAATTGTTATTGTGCTTGGTTACTTGGACATGGTAATTGAAAAGTGGTATTTGGACTCGGATATAATGGATATAATGTCTGGTATATGGTGGTAGTAAGCATATATTTCTGAAGAAGTATTGTAATTGAGATATGGAATTAGACATTGAAAAATGGAGGTATTTGGAATTATGTTATACTGTAGAGAGATTAATGGTATTGTGTAATATATCGGTTAATTAAGTGCTACGTAAGTCAGGTTTATTGTGCAGTGTTGTCTTAGAGAGGGGTGCATTCGGTGTTGAGGTTTTTGTGTAAGTCGCCTTGTCTTAGAGAGGGGTGCATTCGGTGTTGAGGTTTTTGTGTAAGTCGCCTTGTCTTAGAGAGGGGTGCATTCGGTGTTGGGTTTTTGTGTAAGTCGCCTTGTCTTAGAGAGGGGTGCATTCGGTGTTGAGGTTTTTTGTGTAAGTCGCCTTGTCTTAGAGAGGGGTGCATTCGGTGTTGAGGTTTTTGGTATAAGTTGCGTTGTCAATACAGGAAGAGTAATGCTTTGATTAATGCTGCATAGTGGGTTGATTTTGGTGCTGCATGGTAATCGTTTTGATGCTGCATAGTAATCGCTTTGATGCTGCATATGAGTGGATTATGATGCCGCATATACGAGTCAATTTAGGATGATGCATATTGATTGCGTATGATGCCGCGTATAAATTGATTATTTCGAATGTTTCTTGAATTTTAAAAGTTGGGTAATTGCTGCGTTGATTAATGAATAGTGTCAGTTGGGCTACGCATTGGCATATGTTGGGTCAAGGTGATTTAGCAAATTATGTCGGAAACGCTTACGGGTTTCCTCCTTTTGTGGTCCGGGGGTATGTTACATACAAGACCTATGATGATATTTGACTATTTGAGGATAGTTAGCATTGTATGTAACAGGTAGAATTGCACCTGTCTTTCTGGCTTGTCGTTTCATGGAAGGATGGGCTGGAAGGTTAGAGTTGTAGCAGCTGCATGTTTGGCGGGAAAGATCCTTTGGCTGGGATGGTAAAGGGATGAGTGCGTAGACAGTGGGTTGCGTGAATCTACCCATCCTTGTTTTATGTGTATAAAAGTGGCTGATATGTGAACTCTGGAGTTCAGTTCAGTTCCGTCTAACTCTGGAGTGCAGCTTGATGTATGTTGTTGATCGTTTGATGTTTTACAAAGAATACTGAACTTGGAAAAGACTTGTTGTGCTGTTCATACTGGCTTGGACCTCTTTGCGAGAATCTAGGACACGAGTTACGACCAGTATGTAACAATGTATACAAGCATACAAAGACATGAACAAATAGAGAGACAGATGCGTGGAAACTAGTCTGTTTGAGCTGTGAATAATTTTATTGGTAGATAATTCTGATAATATGACTGTTGAGATGAATGAATGATCTTCTACATGGTGAGGCTAAATGAGTGCTATCAATATCGAAAATAAGTATTATTTCTGCCATACCTTGTGCTTGTTTTAGGAGTGGAATGCTGGGCACAGTTTTATAACGTCCGTGGAAACAGACGGCTCAGCGTCTCAGGTTCTTGAGCCTAATTTCTTTAGTTTTTAGGTTTGATTCTTGGCATTATCTTTTGACAGCATTACTCAATTCGAGTTTGGAGAAGGAAGTAGAATGTATGTAGCAGTTAAGAGGTAAGAATGCAAAGGAGGATGGCAGAGTTGAACCTCCCTAGGGCAGGGCCGTTTTAAGGAGTTTGGGGCCCTAGGCACAAGGCCTAACCTTAAACGTAACCCGATTTTCGCCTCAATCTCTCAGTCTCAGATATAGTGTATTGCATTAATGCATTGCATGCATAGGCGTAGCTACATGAAGGCAGGAGGTGGCAATTGCCTTCTCTTGGTTTTTCCATATAGTGGAGTTTCAATTGATCAACGACGCAAATGACCAGGATTTTGGCAAGTTGCCTCCTCTTGAATTGAAGTGTCGTGTCTCGCCTGTGTTCGAGGTCAAGTGGTAAAGTGGAAGAAAAAAGGTCAAATGACTAAAAAAAAGGTCATCGGAGTTTTTGAAGAAAAGGCAAATGAAAGACATGTAATTTTGTAGAGAAAGTGTGAAATTTAGTAAATTTTGGGATAATTCCGGCAGGATTTACTGGGAATATTGTCTTGGAAAACTGGCGTTACTACCCCCTCTCGAAAATCCTTCGAAAACTGTCGTTACTACCCCCTCGAAAACCCTTGGAAAACTGTCGTTACTACCCCCTCGAAAATTCTTGGAAAACTACCGTTACTACCCCCCTCGAAAATTTGTGAATGCTTGTTCTTGGAAACACTCGTTACTACCCCCGGTCGTCAACTTTTACCCCCGACAGCAAGGGGAGTAGATAAAACACTGTGAAAAAAAGGCGCCTGTGTTCGAGGTCAAAAAGGTCATCGGAGTTTTTAAAGAAAGTCTGTGAAGTTGCCTCCTGTTGAATTTAAGTCTGGGTATACGCCACTGATTGCATGTGCTTTTGTGCTTATGTCATTTCGTTAAATTTATTTATAATATTTTATAGTAATAAACTGCTAACACAGCAATCTTTGTAGGCTAGGCTACTACAAGTGTAAAATAAATGTTTAGTTTAATATACTTTAAAATTCTTATTGTCAATTTGTTATACAAAATAACTGAAAGTGAGATTGTAATGGGTAAATGTTTGCTATTGGCTACATGTATTGTCAGAACATTTTTCTAAAAGCATCGCTTTCGTGTTTTGCTCTCAGCAACTCTTTTATAATATCATCAAAATTCAAAGACTTCAAGTCTCCAACACATCTGATTCTATGATCATGACAGACAGGCAGTTTAATCGTTCTTGCATCATATGGCTGCGAAGCTCGTTCTTGATTAATTTAAGCTGTGAGATAGAACGTTCACTGGTAGGCTACAGTTTGTCGCCATCATTGACAGAAACATTCTTATTGCAATTTCAAGTTTTCAACGTTTGGAAACGTTAACGTTGATTCCAGATTGTCATTCTTTATCATGGCATAGATTATTGACATTATTGGCACTGATGCTCTGCAAATGACTTTGACATATTATAGTATTTCAGTTGTTCACTTTCTGAAATTAATTCTTGTCAGCCAAGATCTTGAGGATAGAATTTTGCAAACTGTTTACAGTATTCTGGTATTTATTCAACATTCAAACTGTCCATTAAGAATGTAAATTTGCTGCTGATTTCTTCATAAGTTTCTCCACGTCTGTTTAGTTCATTGAGTCAGTGTTTGGCAAGTAGGCTAGGTCTGAATTCTATATTTGTGCTCGCATCCATAACAGTGTCATTTGCAGGACTATCCAGAAATGATTAATTAGCTTTGTTATAATTTAAAATTTAAACCAATTTAGAAAATGACTAGATCATAGGACTGAGAGATATTTCATATTAAAAATTACTATTAATTTACCAAGACATAAAAAATTCTTTGATATTTTTAGGAAGGCTACATTATAAGCGAAAATGTATAGTTCTGCTCATCTATAGCCATCGACGGATAATATACGTCGATGTCTATAGCGTTGAAAATTGCAGACGAGTGAAAGCAAACAAAATATACAGGAAGCTGCGTGGACAGGCGTGCGCCATGCGTGAAAATTAGTGATTTATTTAAGTCGAACTTCTACAGCGCTCTGCACAGACTGCTCTTATCAGCAATGATTATAGTTACAGCAACTAAAAATGCAGACGTTTGTTTAATATTGCTCTTACTTTGCAGAATTGTTAGAACTTATAATATTGTTCAGTAATATTATCGTATTGTTATTACGTGGTCACGATGTAGTTTTTGTTTTTGGGCCGCCGCGGGGCCCCCTCGTTGCGCGGGGCCCTAGGCATGTGCCTCGCGTGCCTAGGCCTTAAAACGGCACTGCCCTAGGGGAATAGTATGAAAAAAGAGCGTAGGCTAACTATTGTTTATTATAGTTTGAGAACATGTTATTAAACAGTTTGAAAGAAAGAAGTAAAATAACTGCCATAAATAAATTGTTGATTATCTTTCTACTAATGCAAAACAAAATCTGATATTTATCTCAAACTTTTATGTTGCAATTTTTTCTTTGAAGGAATGACATCCAAGTTGAAGTCTTTCAAGTGCAATCAACTATGACAAGAGCTGAGGAGTGTCCATGTCTGTCTGTGACGGAGGAATTGCCTCTTCTGTTCCCAGATGTCGTTCTTTGTTTACAGGGTTTTGCTTACTAACTTTTAGAAAATGTTATCTTTTTAGCTAAGATATTCTAGCTTCCAATGCTCGGGTGTGCTAATCCAGATCTATTTTACCTATTTATGCACTTACGAGTGTATCGTTAATTGTTAAACTCTTTCTGTTGTTTTGCTAAATTTTCTGAAGTCCCACTTGAAAGTGTCTCTGTCTAAAAAATCTAAAATTTCTAAATTTGCAGATGATACCAAACTATGTAGAGCAGTTGGAAACGAAAAAGAAGCGGAGATACTAAGGGAAGATCTAAGAAGAATGTTCAGATGGTCACAGGACTGGCAGATGCTCTTTAATGTGGAAAAGTGCTCAGTGATGCATATGGGAAGAGAAACAGCGAGTTTTCATATGAAATGGGGGGTATGGTGTTGAAAGTGAGTGAGGAAGAAAGGGACTTGGGAGTGATTATGCACAAGAGCGCAAAACCCTCAAGGCAATGTGCTGAAGCATCAAAAAGGCTAACTCTACTTTAGGCATGATAAGAAGGACAATAGTCACCCGAGATAAGGATACAATATTGAGGCTATACAAATCACTGGTTAGGCCACAGTTGGAATACTGCATCCAGGTGTGGAGTCCTTACCTGAAACAGGACATGGAAAAGCTGGAGAAGGTGCAAAGAAGAGCTACAAAAAATGATTTGGGGCTACAAGGATTTGGGATATGAAGAAAGGTTGAAAAGGTGTGGACTAACAACATTGGAGAGAAGGAGGAGCAGAGGAGACCTAATTGAAGCCTACAAGATTATTACTGGAAAGGAGGCAGTGCAGAAGGAGAAGTTTTGAATTAGCACCAAACAAGGCAACTCGGGGACATAGGTATAAATTATTTAAGAAACAGAAAGGGACATTAGGGCAGAGATGCTTCAGTGCAAGAGTTGTAGATTTGTGGAATAGTTTGGATGATAGTACTGTCTCAGTGGACACTATCACAGCTTTTAAGAAGAAGCTAGGAAAATTGGGCTATTAACCATGTTCCAGGTTAATTACAGTGGTTCTAACACAGACTAAACGTCTTCTGAACCACTTAAAACCCTTTGTTATGTTATGTTATGTTATGTTACCGCTGATATACTTCCTCTTGAAGTTTACATTTCTAAACTGTCTCTTGATTCATAATCGTCTCCCATCTTTGACTGGACTTCAGACAGCAGGTTCTTGCCTTTCCTTTTTGTTGGTTTGTATATTGATTCATAATCGTCTCCCATAATTATTTGACTGGACTATCGACAGCAGTTTCTTACATTAACCTTTTTGTTGGTTTGTATATTTTTAATTTGTTTTAAAATTTTGTTGAGCATGTGCTTCTGTGAGAAAATTGACTGCATTCATTGTCAATGTTTATGCAGCTGCTGCTGATATGATTGTCCATTTTGGGTTTTCCTCAGTTGCCTTAGAGCATTTTTAAAAGCGATAGCTAACACATACATTGTGTTCCTATTTGAAGAACTGTGATAACTATAATTATCGCCAAAGCGAAAGTATGTACTTTAAGTAACTAAATGTAGTTACTTAAAGTGTGCGTGGTTTTGCTTTGCCCATCTGGTAAGGATGTCTAATTAAATCTGTTTGAGATGCATACTCCATTATTAGTCATTTCTTTTTTGATGAGATTATGGGCGTCTTATAGAAGTTATACTAATGTTTTGCATGTATTTTTATATTGTTTTACCATAAAACTATTAGTTGTAGTATTTATTTCCAATAAGAGCATAGTAGTGCAAAACTACTGGAAAAGAGCAACAAGCACAAATTATCACAATAATTGATCTGTAACAAACCTGTAATGATATGCATGCTGCAGACAATATGGAGGTTGCATTAGAAAATTTACGTTAACAGCAGAGTTCTATACATTGGAGCATTTTCACTCTGATCATGATTCTATTTGTGAAACTGAGAATGGGAATATGTTGTTTCGGTTCTACGTGTGTGCGGGGCCCACCACTGGTGACTCTTTTCTGTGCGCTGTTTTGCTTGTTGATGAAATGCAAGCTGATGATGACATTTAGCATCATATAGAGTACTGCAGTACTCTGATTAGTTTGCTCTTGAGGTGACTTAATAAATTTGCAATTACAAGTTCTACAAGAACTTGCTGTTTTCTTCTTATGGCTGTGTCTGACATTGCAATCATGCTTGCCATAAAATATACACTCAGAGTTAATTGTACTTGCTGTATAATTTTTATCAATCAATCAATTTCGTTTATTCACAACACCAAGCTGACAGGTCGCAACTTGTTAAATACACAGTTCTAGATTTAATATTTCGGAGACTAACTGGCTTTATGTTGCTTATTACCATCACTCAGGGTGATATACCGTTCCCTCTGTCCTGGTGCTGCCTCGATGCTCATTCACTCTTTTGTTATTTTATAAGTAGTAGTATAATAAATTATTACCACTCAACTATTATATGTACGTTTTTCATTATTTAATATGCATTGACATTCTGCAATTTATTATGCTAGTTTCTGTTTAAATGTTTATAATGCGAGTTTTGTATGGACTTGTTGCCATATTTGTTGTGCATTTTGGTTGTTTGATGAGTTGTCTTAGTCAGATTTTCTCCATAGTTTTAGCTCTTGACTTTCTGCTTGAATGCTGCAGTGCATGTACAATGTTGGTTTATCTGAGGTACCTATTTCCTGTTAGATTTAATCTAATTTCATTTGTTGCAATGTTTCTTTAAACCGTATGGGCTGTTTAAGGGTTTCATATGGGTTCTATGAAAAGGATGTTAATGTACACACCTGTATACTGCGACCGTAGCCCTGTGGCCTCGACCCTGCTCATTTATATTTGTTAGTTAATTGATCGTGTGAGATCATTCGCCACCGCTGCCCGTGAATGGGCGCCACGTCATTTAAGGTCCCAGCGTACAGACCGTGCTAGCCCGAGATTTTATCTCGGAAATAAGCCACTCTCGGCAGGCAATCGGCGTGCTCTCGCACTGAGGGGCATGGACGCAGCTTACGCTCTAGCCAATGTAAATTGAACCAGCTCGACATAAAATTGTCAACTACCAACAGAAGGCCTATTTGTTCGGCAACATATCATTCGGCACGAAATCTCATTTGATGTGATATGTTTTCTTCTTATGTACACTGTTCTCATCTATAACTGACAATAATTATTTTAGACATGCTGGACACCAAGAATAGGCCTATGTGAAATTCTTTACTCGTAATTACACCGCCAGAATTAATTTATATCTCAAAGTTTAATTGGCACGTAATGTTCCGAGTTTTAGTAGCTCATTAAGATGTTTCGGTATCATTGCTGTTTTATCGCTATCACTGTTGTCCACTCCAAGCTTGATTTCTGTAATCTCTTTCCCTCAACCTGAAACCCACCCAATTTGAGCATCTGCAGCCCATCCCAAGTTGACTCGCTCGAGCTCTCCACAGGACACGCAAAGATCACCATATCGAAACCGTCCGTGAATCGCTCCACTGGCTGAAAATCCCTGAGCGCATCTGCTACCTACAACTTCCTACAATAGGCCCTACTCCAGCTGAAGTACCGTCACGAACTCTTAACCACCCAGTGACCCAGCCACCCCGCTCTACCCGATCATTCTCCTATTTCACTTTCTTCCGTCCCCAGTCACTCGCCTCAAGTTCTCCAACCGATCCATTAACCACACTACACCTCGACCCTGAAAACGAACTTTCTTCTGAATTCTGCAACTTCTCAGTTCCTCCACCGATCCTGCCACTCATCCACCATCATCTGCCTCAGGCTTCTGTGCTTATCACCCCACAGGTTTTCCACTCTAAATTGAAATCTCACCTCTTGAAGAATTCCCACCCTAATCCTTCCGATCTTCCGCCTTCCAAGCTTTCTCGTCCTCTACAAAATCCGCTTTAGCAACTGCTCTGCTTCCTCTCTTTTCTCTCTGGCAGGAGAAATGGGATTTGCCACTGACCATGCATCGATCTCTGGACGGGTATCTCTGATACGACGCAGCGCTCGTGAAGTAGGCGTTTAGCTTTAGAAATTTTGGACTTTTCGATTAGGATTATCCGATGCTTTTTCAGATCTCGTGCATTTAATGACTTTTCGTGCTATTATAGGCCTACGTTTGCTTTTATTGGTTTACCCTGGCTTGTTTTTTGTAAGGTCAGTTTGTAACTGGCAGAGCTGTTTTAATCTTACTGTAAGCTATCGTTTTGCTTTGGTTGTGATTATAGAACTGTATTGCTATTGAAGTCATGTTGCATTCCTTGGGTGTGATTAGGCTATGTCTTTCGCATAAGTCATCGGCCGTACTCGAATAGATATGAACCGAACCCCAGAAGTTGATCAGCAACTTGAGTTTTTAGAGCAGTATATTGTGGAGATTAATAATAACTGATGACCAATCCTCTCCATCACTGTATTTATTATTTTCCCATCCCAGTGTTGAATGAATAAGTTGTTAGTCCAGCTCGCCTAACAAAGAAGCTTCATTTCACCTTAAAACGCGAGTGCTCCATTAAGAGAAAGAAAGAGGAGAGGGAGGGAGGGAGGGAGAGGGAGTGAGAGGTATAGGCGTATACCGTATTATGAAGAACGTGTGGATCTGGGCTGTTCGAAGGATGCGAATAACTGGCGAATATGAGGTTGAGAGCTTTGAGGGGCATTGTTAGAGATGGCCTTTCAACCGTCTTTGTAATGAACTTAGGCCTATTATATCGGCGTAGCATTATACCAGAAACTCTCGACCTTTCATCAGTCAATCATGGAGTAGAAGACTTCGTTGGTATGGCTCTACGTGCAGGCTATAAGCTTAGAGCCTATCACAAGGACAAGGGCGACTATCAAAGGGCGCATTCAAAAGGCGCCGCTAAAAAGGGCGACTGTTTATAAGGGCGCTGATCAAAATGGCTTAATCGTAACGTAGAGTATAGGCATGAGCTATAAAGCGCCTCTTACAGTACTTGTGTTATCAGGGCGCTGAGGAAATTAGAAGTCTTAAGCAACGAAGCGACGAGGGTGGGCAGGGGCGGCGTCAGGGGGGCTAAAGCGCCTCTAGTTGTTCAGAGGCGCGACAGCGCGGAGGAAATTAGAAGTCTTCAAGCAACGAAGCGATGATGGTGGGACCCTGACTTAAATCTGAGTATACGGATTGAGGGGGAAGTCATTCCACGTACATAGAAGGGCCTACGATGGCAAAGGCACGGTGTTGGGCCATGGCAGTCCTTGCCCGGGGAACTATAGGAGATCAAGTCGATCTGCAGGGCGGGAAGAAACAGCAGAGATAGGTTTGGCATTAGGCCTAAGTCGCAAAGATATTTAGGAGCTTGTCCCATCTTAAAGATGACGCGAAGAGTCAATGACTTCTTGCTATCAGAGTGCAATAATTAACAAATGCTTAGATATGTAAACCAATAAGCGAAATTCTTTCCATCTCACATCATTATCTGCAAGCGTCAGTGTAGATCGTAGCCGGGAGTCGTAATCCGTGTTTTCTCTCTTAGGTCTATGCTTGAGGTCAGGACTCGGAAGAAGAATTCAACTTCTAGGACTGATCCATCTGCGTCAACATGCTTGACATTAGTTGGCAGTGGTTTCTCAATCTTCTTCGCCGTTTGGTGGCCTTTTGATTGTTGAAAGTAAATTGCGATTCCTTCTGTACACATGAAAGATCGGTGCTAAAATAGAGAAATTACAAACTATATTACTTCGCCAAATCGAATGCAAGTCGTTTGGTTTACATACCAAAGCGATGCTCAGAAACAATATAACTAGGCTACACTCATGCGTGCCGTGTAAATTAGGCTATGTGCAACATGCAGTAACGATAATGCATATAAGCCCAAATACATATTTAGTCATTTTAAAATTATTTATGTACTTATACTGATAACCAGGAAATTTATACCTGGTAATGTAATCAGCAACCTAGGACTTTCAGTTTGGCATCAAAGAGAGAATCCAAAGATGCACACGACCACTACACTAGAGTCGCTCAGTTATGTCGCATATAAGACAGCGCGGGACGTCATATTGTATTAGGCCTACATGTTAATCTAAAGATGCACCAATTCAACCATGCAGACACATTCAATTGTATAAAATGCGAGTACATCTTTGCAATATTGCCAATTTATTCTTATAATAATTAAAATGCTGTCACTTTCACCGGACCACATTGAGTCATAGCTGGCCATCGGTTGCCACCAGTTGTGGTAGGCATACGGTAGCCTACTGTAGAGTGTAGGCGCTCGCTGGGGCCCAGTGAACGTTAGGGGCCCAGTAAACGTGGCTGCCCGTGTATATAGTTTCGCCACGGGAAGAAACGGACTTACCTAGGCCTATGTTGCTTTTCTGATCAGTTTGCGTAAGTTCATCATGACTCTGCGTAGCCTGTGTCGCGTCTTCGTATTTGAACTGTTCTGTGGAGACGCCGCGTCGTGTCTCACTCACTCGCTTTCTTTCTGAAATAGTCAGGCGTATGGCTTGATCGCTGATCATCTTTTGACATTTACTAAGATCATTTTCTTTCTCAGCGATCACTTCAATCTGCTTGTCTATTGCTGCTTCCAGGCATTTATTCTTCGCTCTCTCGTCCTTCAAAAGAGATGTGATTTTATCAATCGAATAATTGAGCACCTGATTACTTTTAAATAGTTCGTTAATCGTTGTCTGAAGTGAGCCGCATTCCATTCTGTTATCGTCCAGTTCGTCTTTATGGATACCAGCCTGTAGTCTAAATTCTATACATTTCAGTTTCTCCTTGTCAAGTTCTTTAGATATTTTTGCAATTGAGGTCTCAAGCGTTTCTTTTTCTTTCCATTCTGCATCAATTAATGCTTTTAATTTCTCAGCCTGGGCTTGTAATTCTTCAAAAGTCTTTCTCTCTTTGTTGTGGTCCTTCTTCATTTTGTTATTTTTCTGTTTAAGTCCCTCTATTTGAGATTTCACGATATCTAGCTCCTTGATAAGATTTGCATTTTCAGCTTGTAGTCCTTTTATTTCTTGTGTCTGTTTGCAAATAATCGTTTTCAAGTCCGTGATAGTTCGCCTTTCACTTTGCAATTTCTCATTCAGTGTATGGATTTCTTTATGCTTTTCTTCTACTTTTGAGGACTTTTCTGGTGACTTCATTGGTTGGTTTTCTACCCATTCTGTTTAATTAAAAATCAAAAACAAGTAATTTAGCTTACCTACCCCATTGTAGTATCTGTCAAATTTGTGCATACAAATAAAGGCTTGTGTAGGCATATAGGCCCACTTATTACATACAAATTAAGCTCACTATCATATTTAGATGAGGTTACAAGGTAGTCTGATGTAAAATAGCAAGGTGTGTTATGCAGCAAAATAGTATAGTGCCTCGTCCTCTAGTGGCCAAGCTCGTCACCTCTGACAAGCTGAAGGATCTTTGGGCCATTGCAGAATTCGATATGTGCAAAGGATTGGCAAGTGGACCGAGGGCGAGGGTTCCAATCCAGTTCTAAACGTTATTGTCATATTATAATGCATCACAGGGTATACGAAAAGGCCTGGTATGACATGGAAATAATGATTAGACCTACGTCTAGCTAATTTCCAACGGCCGATCCAGGAGCCAATCCGGCCATGACCTCACATTTTTAAAGTACGGGCCACGCTATTGAGTATTCCCACAAACAAATCGGTTTTGTCGAGTGTTGCCCAAAGAGGTTGTAAAGTACAAAGCAGCTACAGTTATTGGAAATAAAGCTAAACGACAAGAAAACTAAAGATGAATATTTGCCAGAAATGTTTATAAAAGAAGAGGGCAGCAAAATTTGATGACCCTTTCTCAAGTGTGGACTAGCACACGATACTTTTTGTTCAGCATGTAGACCTATAGCCACTGTCCTCGGGAGTGACTATATAAATTGACATAGTTTTTATCAAATGTACGACTTCACGCAGTTATGTCTGCTTTCTATAGTCTGTTAGACGTTACTCATTATTATTCTTACACGTTTAGTATAGTTTTAATGAATTAACATAACTAGGAGCACCATTAAACCTGCTGTAGCCTATCCCATAGGTGACAAAGTCAAAGTCTCAAAGACTTTGACATTGTCACAGATAATAAAAAGTCTTTCCCACTCATAATTCATTGTCTAATCAAAAAGATGGCCCACGTTTTACGTACCGATTATAAAATTATGAAATTTAGTCAACCTTAAGTTGTAGTGCAACACCGCTTCTGCTAGTGCTTTGTAAGGCCTCTTCAGCTTTATTGAATTACCTTGAATGTTGCCGACTGTGTTCTTCATCTGCAGAAACTCGTCGACATTCGATCTAGTGAAGATGACGTTAAGAGTTTTGAACTGAGTCTTCATTCTACATTTGTGTGATTTCCTTAATTCGTCGCGTTGAGTCTGTATGTCTCTCGACAAATAGCACACTTCGCTTGACGATCGTTGTTCTACTACATGCAGACAGTACATCTGGAAGCTCTCTATGGATGCCAGATGATTGTCAAAAGAGTGGAATTTCGCGTCAATTTCTTTCAACTTTATTTGCAGCATCGATTCCAATTTTCTAACCAAGATATCAGCATGTCGATCGATCGCATTTTTCAACTCATCTCTTGCGTTTGTAAGCAAAACGTGTGCAATTCCTACTGCATCCAGAAGCTCTGCCTTTTGTTTCTCCAACGTCTGCTTCTTTGCGGCTGCATTGGAACTGTAAACTGACAACGTTTTAACGTCTTCGTTGATTTGGTTTCTAATTTCATCTGCTTGAGTTTTTACGGTTGGGGCAATGAGGCTGTCGTTTCCCGCTGCCACCTGTGCAAATTCCATCAGCTGATTAATGAAGAAATTCTTTGGCAGCTTTGCGAAACCTTCCACCGTGATGACTACATCTTTCCGACACATAGGACACGGCATTTTGTCACCCGGTTTCCTGTCGGATTTCTCTGCCGTTTTGGCGGTTTTGCTCAGACATCGCAAGCAGAATGTGTGCAAGCATGACAAGGTCCTGGGATCTTCATATATATCAGTACAGATGCAACAAGTGATAGCTTCCTTTAGTTTCTTCTGGATGTCTACCATGCAGCCGCAATCGCTTGCTGCCATTTTCTAAGGTTTGACGTTTCATAGATGCATCTCTGGCAGACATTAGGCCTATATGAACAGCTGATGCTGATTATTGATCGTAAAAAATAAACTGTTAGGCCCTACTGCACATGGGAGGATGTGCCTAGCCACTGTTTAGGCCTCCGGTGTAGGCCTAGTCATCAGTTAATCTATAAATTTCAACTAGAACGCAGCTTTGACCCACGCTAAGCACCGTATTTAGATCAAGTATAGATTTTTAAGATGTGGCAGGAGCTAAGTGATGCTAAAGGCGACCGTGTCAAGTATCACGCTTGCACGACAACGAGTGTTCTTTTGCTTGAATAACTTTGCAGATAATGAACGAATTATTACAATTTCACACTTTTTGCTAGATTTTAGCCAGCAACTGTACGTAGGCCTAATTTGAACTGGAAATGACTCTGCAGAACCTTTAGCGTGGGCTGACGAAACGTCTGGATTTTCCGGGATTGTCTAGGTTTTTTGCTGGAGTCCTGACTACTTTTGATGACGTTTAAATAGCCTATAATTATGTCCCTACTAGATGCGATAATTATAGCGAATCTAACATGGTTTAGTGCATTTTCCCTCTCAGTGACGTAATTAGAACGGTCACTTGCATTTGGAAATGTGACAGAAATATAATTAAACATCTTTGCCATGCATTATAAATGTACATTAATATTATTGTTCTCTTGATAATTGGTTAGGCCTTAATGTTTAACCAGGCAAGGTTTTTTGGTTTAGGCCCTACTTCTAAAATTAAAAAAATTAAACCTGCTCTATAGTGTATATCCCATAGGTGACTATGGATAGGCCTACACACTAAACCTGCCCTGGTTTTCCTTTCCTGTCGTTCCTAAGATCGTTGAGTTCTAAACTGAATGTATCCTGATTTAATAATTATTTCCGCTTAGTTTGCTGCAGTGCGACCACTCCTTGGGATTTTGCCAAGATCTTCGGATTTTGAGGTCGACATAGAATCTGGGGATTTTGCATAGCAATTTGGAATAATGACTTCTTGACTTTTTGTTGTTAAGTGACTCGATCGTTGGCCATGTCATTGTGTCCACGGTTACTGGTCGTTTACTTCTTTACCTTACTTACACAGTACACACATATTATGAATACCATGACGTCATTCTTCATAGCCTACGTAGATTCCGTACATATTTTTCTTCCGATTTCCAAGTAGGCCTAATAATTGTAAAGCCTACGAAATACGATTAGATCTGCACAAATCGGGTTAATTTGTAATGTAAACAGTTCTAAACCGGAATTTGCGATGTCATCGTCTAGTTGGTATGAATCTAGTGATGACCGTTGTGAGCAGTGCATATTTTAACTGTATAAGGTCATGTGCTACATGCCTTGCTTCCTCCTGTTAAAACTTCCGTTTATTCTCTCCGCCCCAGGGCCCATGATCGTGTCATTCCTCCCGGTGATAGCCTGATGCGAAGAACCTACATCACTAGAATGATTTATAGGACTTGAATAAGATAGACTGGCTAATTTAGATTTATTGCGACTACTATGATGTGTGTACACCAAAATGCGGTTAGCAATTGGTTCGTAATCGTAATCGTAATCGTAATCTCCAAACTTCTAAAGCGCCACTCGAAAGCCAAGCGCAGGGCACCAGCTTATTCAACGAGCGCTGCGTCTAGCTTCAGAAGGGTTGTCTCAAAAAGAGAAGTCCTGAGGATGTCCGAGTCCGGTTTCCAGAGGATCAGAGGGGTCACAGTAGCTGCTAAGGTGGGTGTCGTTTAGGTCGAAAGTTTGAAGGTAGATGATCAGTTGAGTCGGGGTAAGAGTTCTTGAAGAGGAGAGACTTTAGTTTCGAGTGGAAAGCCTTGGCGGTGATGGATAGAGGAGCCTGAAGCGGATGATGATTGGTGATTGGAGATGATGGTTGAGGAACCGAAAAAGTGCGGAATTCAGGAGGTAGGTCGTTCCAGAGACGTGGTGCAGTGTTGGATATTGCTCGGTTGGAGAACTTGAGATGAGTAGTGACAGGAGGTCGAGAGAGAGAGAGTGAGAATGGAGGAAGATCTGGTAGAGCGGGTTGGCTGGATGGTGAAGAGGTCGCGAAGATATCTGGGCTGGGAGTGTTGTAGAGAGTTGTAGGTTAGTGATAAGACTTTGAAGTGAATTCGCTCTGGGATTTTTAACCAATGGAGTGATTTGAGGATGGGAGTGATATGATGATGCTTGGGCGTTCTGGTGACAGCTCTGGCTAATGAGTTTTGGATGAGCTGCAGACGCTTTAGTTGGGTAGATTCAAGGTTGAGAAAGAGGGAATTGCAATAGTCAAGCTTTGAGTGGACAATGGAGGTAGCGATGGAGGCAGTTTTGAAGTCGAGCATGGGTTCGGATGCGGCGGAGGTCACGAATGTGCATGAAGCTCCTGCGTCATGCACATTCGTGACCTCCACCGCATCCCGGTTGCAATTGGTTTATTAAAGAATATGTTTAACTACTGGGACAAAATGTCCCAGTAGTTTTAGTATTTGCCCCAGTAGTTTTAGGATTTGTCCCAGTAGTTTTAGTGATTTTTCCAGGTAATAGGCCTACTCTGCTTTCAATTTTAGTCAGTGGCGTAACGAGGGGGCAGAGGGCGGCCGCCCCCGGGCGCAGGACAGGGGGCGCGCAAATTAGGCTTCTGACAAATTGTGTGTGAAAGAAATCAGGCATGAATAGTTACTAAGTAACTATTATACATGAGTCTTGCACGGGGGCGGGGGCGCGAAATGAAAGGCTTCTGGAAAAAAAAGGTCATTAGAAACTTTGGCGGAACTAAGAAAGAAAATTTTCCGGAAATTCTTGCCCCCGGGCGCACGAACCCCTAGTTACGCCACTGATTTTAGTTTCCAATGACATTGAAAGTAGTGGAGCAGACTTTGTCCCAGTAGTCAAAATCCGTTAAAATATGCACTGGTTGTGAGACTGGCGACACGGGCGACGGATCTCGCACAACGCTGCGTAAAAAGCAAAAGTATGGTATAGACAACCATTCAACGACGAATGGCTGAAACTCGATTAAATTAAACTTGGCTTAAACAAGACCCAGGAGATAAATATGCAGCAAGATGTAGCGTTTATTCCAAAACACTTACTGGCGTTCGTTAATAGGTCGGCACTAGTGAAACATGCAGAGTCTACCAAACACGTTAAAAACTACTAAACAAAACATAACACGATTAATATCAACAAGTTCTTTAAGAAACCTACCACTACCACGATTGACTGTATGGCTGCTAATTTATTTTTTATCGTCAGTTGTAAACATTGTAATTTGTTAATTCAATGTTATGCATGGTTTTTCTTTGCCAGTTCTTAACTATAGGCATTTGTGTGAATAATTGCGATTGTTCAAAGTTAAAACGCATTTCGTATTTCATCACAACTTTTCCTTTTCAGCAACGTGGGATATTTGGTACCCATTTGGCCTATCTTGGATTTATCTGCAAGAACTTGGGATTTCAGAGTTATCTGCAAGAACTTGGGATTTCAGAAATGGAGAGTGATCACACTGGCCTGCTGTTACTTTATTGATCGACTGCTCAAAAATCACAATGCTGCTGATTTGCATAAGTGTTTGATCCACTCGTAACTGCAGCTGTTGCATTTTTCTGAGTTTTAGGACGAGCATTATCATACTAAAAAGCCACGAATATGTCCAGACGAAATAATCTCATCGACTTGTAAAGACGAACAAAACTGATGGCTCAACATAATAGGCTATGACATCCAAGTGAAATTCAGTGGCGTAAAACAACAGGTTTTAATCGGATTGATTAATCCGGGTCCGGCCAGTTAAGATCCCAATCGCTCAGATTATTATTTTTACGCATTGAACTTAAATTATAAAAATCACATCATCACTAGGCTTACACTATTTTCCAAACCCAACAGAATGTTCATGCCCAATCAACGTATTTTCGTTAATAGCGCCTGGTGATCGGTCGTGTCAACAACGAAAGGCCTTGTGTTTATCTCTTCGTGTAATAAGAACTTCTTGGTTTATTATCATATTATGTGACGTGTCCTCTAGAAGTTTGTAGGCCTGGTCTGATGAACGTTACTCGCATTTTTAATTGAAGAGAATTACATTTGCTGCAGACCGCAGCATTCTGGACATCTAAGAAAAGATTGGAGCCTAATTGATAATAATGACTAGCTCAGCCTATGAAACGTGAAGCCATATGTTGGGTCCTATAGGTTTAATACAATACGCATTGCTCAAGTGCAATCTGGAAAACACCAATTCTATGTTTAGACCAAAGGCAGTTTTCATACGAAAGCGAAAACGGAAATAATTATTTTAAAGCCTGTTGACACATTCCATAAAGAATGGCTACATCACACCCTGCCGTTTCCGAAATTCAAGATCAGCTCAGAAACATTACAGACTGCAAAATATGCTGTGAAGCGTTTAGAGATCCAAGAATTCTGCCTTGCTTTCATACATTCTGTTTGAGTTGCATAAGCCAGACAGGGACGGCAGCGAACCGCACGTCGGGATAAAGTTACGTATTGCCCTCCCTACCTGCAAAGGGCCTCTTTGCGATCTTCGACCAATGGCCTTATGGAGTTGTCCTCGCATGCGCCTGCTAACGGCCCGGCTCTAGTGCTGCCCGTGTTGGCACATCAGCTTGGAACTCTTCCCCAGTCTCTTCGCCTTGAGTTACTAGCCCTATCACCTTCCCAGTTCCGTAGACGCCTTTAAGACATTTTGTTCCCTGACGCAGGCACTGAAGCAGGTCGAGAGCGCTGCTGATTTTTGAGCAGTGCTATATAAATGTTCGCAGTGGCGTAGCAATGGGTTGTGCAGGTTGTGCAGTGCACAAGGGCCCCCGGCGGTCAGGGGCCCCCGGCGGTCAAGGGCCCCCGGCGGTCAAGGGCCCCCGGAGGTCAGACCGTCAGCCTTAGTTCTTTGGCTGCATCGTTCAGCGCTCTCTTGCCTTCGACACTCTTAGATGCCTCTGACGACGAATTGTATGCAGCAACCCGCTGTTTAGCTAACAGTTCGGTTGCAGCAACCGAACTGTTAGCTAAACAGTATGCTACCGTCATTTCGCTTGCTTTTCTTGCTCAGCTGTTGTAATTTCGCTCAAGCTTTTGTTCGAAGTTGTCAACGAGATCAACCATCTTCGAAATTGCACAACTGTTACTCGTAGACTATATGATGCTCTTTCGTCTACATTCAGTGATGTCTGCACTGCCACTGCCTACAGGTTGCTGCTGACATTGCCTGTGGCTGTTGCAACATGTGAAAGATCATTTTCAAAACTGAAGCTCATCAAAAACTATCTACGAAGTAGGCGTAGGCCCTATCATGTCAGAAGAGAACACGCCAAAAAGCTTGACACTTCAAAAGTGGTGGATATTTTTGCGCAAGAGAAAGCGCGCAAACGACCGTTTTAACTTTTAGTATACCTCTCCTTAGATTACCGTAGAATTTAGACTTGTCCAATTTGATTATCTGACCTTTTATGTTGTATGCAACAGCGTTTTTTGCACAGCGTTTTTGCTTGAAATCGAATGGGGGGAAGGGGGGAGTTCAAGGGGCCCACGGCCGCCCACCACCAAAGCTCTGCACAAGGGCCCCCAGAAACTTTGCTACGCCACTGAATGTTCGATTACAATTACAATTAATGCAACAGTGGCGAATTGATTAGTCCATGTAAACAAATATACTGCTAATGTTATCTCATGAATGATATGAGAACAAAGTAATGTTAGTGCACATTGGAAGGAGGGAAGGAGAATGGAGATGGCGTTCGATAATCATTATCGTGGATATTTGTAAAACGTGAATTAAACATAATCGCAGCCGACCAGATTATTCAGTAGTGTGGCATCAAGTCGGAGGGATTGTCCATTAATGCTAATTGAATAACAAAATCCGGATGCCAGAAGACCAGAGAGGGAAGGAGAAAGACTAGCCGCTGATTTGGTGTGTCCTGCTATAATGAGATCAATTATAAGGTTGTTGAGTTGATGGATCAAGGTAATATTTTAAACAGACTTTGCTTAGAATGGTAAGTCTGAGGAGTGATTGGTAATGGATATTGGTGGAGGAACAGAGAATTTGCGGAATTCAGGAAGAAGATCATTCCAGAGTCTAGGTGCAGTGGGGTATATAGATCAGTTTAAGAGCTCCAGTAATTACTGGGAAGGGGTAGGAAATGTAGCTAACGATAAACAGGAATTATTTCCAGATGAGACAGTGCCCAACTAGCGCATTAGAGAGACTCAAGTTTAACTAGTTCACTTGTTAATTGATTATTCATTTTTCCAGGCAGTGAGTATTAATTAGTCTTTGATGGATTGATTCTTTAGGTGACCATCTTTATTTCACCCTCACTGGTCCAGATGTGACCTCAGTGTCATCGAACTACCAGTTCAAGGTCACGGGGATTGTGTCCTTTTCTGACCACTTTGACGTTGGATACCTTGCACTCAGTGCCATCTTTGACAAACCAGACACAGCGAGGTAAGTGCTATTCCTATTTCCTAAGTAGAAGAAATGCTTGTATGGACACTCTAGAGTCATGACTTGATGAACTTAAAGTCTCTGCAAGACATTTCATACAATCCCTGTCCCTGACTGTTTTGACATCAAGTATTATGTAGTCCTACTTTGTCCATCATTATGACCTTTTTATTGTATTTTACCATGTTATTATTAGAGCTGTACCGAACAGCATAAAATATTTGGAGAACTATTCGGTCGGAAGCGGATCCAATATGAATATTCGGTACAGCTGTAGTTATAATCACCAGCATTGTTATCATCACCAGCATTGTTATCATCAACAATATTGTTATCACTCACATCATCATTGTTGCTTCATTCTGTTCATCACTATTGTCGTCTTTCATCATTATTTTCATGATCAACGTTATCTTCATCATCATTGTAATCGTCATCTTCATTGTCATCCATGTTATTATTTATGTTATTATTTCCAATCAAAGGAATTAACAGATGAGTAGACTTTCTCCCTGTACACGGACATTGTTGGTAACATTGGTTCACATTGATTTTATCCAGAATTGCAAAATTTTAAAAATGTTTTAGATTGCTTCCTTTTGGCCGTTTGTGGAAGTTGCTGGTTGGCATGGTCAACCGTTCAGCAAAAATGCAGCGACTGAAAGCAATTCGACTTCTCCTCAAGCTGCTGTCTTTGCAGACCAAGTAACTATCATATTATTTCTATTCTATTAAAAGCCTATGTATTTCTCAGCGTGCCTCTTTGAGCTTATGTTGGCCCCGGTAATCATATGGTTAGAGCTCTTGTCTTGTAACGAAGAAAGTACAGGTTTGAGCTTCCCCGAAGAGTTTCTGTGTAAAGACCTTTCAAGAGCAAGTCCTTCACTCAGTATTGCTTAGCACATTGCTTGGTGCTTGGTCATGTATCTGTTCAAGAACAGAACTTTCTGTTCTGTTATTTCATTCCATTGAAAAGAAAAATCATCTGCATGGTAGATACAAATGTAATGGCAATAGCAATGATGATGACTATTAAATAGAGTTGCTTAATTAATTCGAAGTAATGATTCGGTAGAAACAATGAGCTGGGCCATTGAGACCCTGCAAGCCTGGATGTCATCAAACCGCTTGCGGTTTAACCCAACCAAGACACAGCTTATCTGGCTTGGCACCCGTCAGCAGCTTACTAAGGTAGACCTTGTTTCCATTACCTCAAAATATCCGCACCTCACCTTCTCATCCTTAGTTCGAGATATGGGAGTAACCCTAGACCAGGAGCTTACGTTTGTCCAAACAAACAATTGTGCATAGAAATTACTACCAATCTAGCAACTAAATGTGATATCCCGCATCTCCCAAGATGCTGCTTCTAAGAGTTCATGACTTCGTAGTCTCCCGTCTGGACTACTGTAGTGCCATATATGATGGGTTCCCAGCTTGTGGTTTTGCTTAACAGAGTCCTGCGCACGGCTGAACTTGTGGGCCGCATGCTAAGTTCTCTCGAGTATGGTAAATGCGGGATGTCCTCCATTGGCTCCCTATCCGCAGCGCATTGCCTACTGGGTCTCTGTATTGGTCAGGCGCTGCACTGAGGGCCTAGGTTCCATATCTGCGGGAGCTCTGCTGCCCTAACTGTGACTGTTCCACGTCGTGGCTCACGCTCAGCAGTGCAAGCAGAGTTCCTTGTCCCCCGTGCTCGGACTGCTATGACAGCCGCGCCTTCTCTGTGGCTGGCCCAGTCCTGGAATGGGCTTCCGGTGGCACTGCGTATGACCTCAGAAGGACACTCTGCTCAGTTCTTCTCTGGCCTAAGACTGTCCTGTTTGAAAGGTTAAGCTGGGAGCGCTCCTGAGTAACTGTCTTGAAGGGGCGCTATATAAAACTACTGTACTAAAAATAATAATTATAATAATAATAATAATAATAATGATAATAATAATAATAATAATAATAATAATAATAATGGAGGTGAGGCTAATAATACGTCTGACATGAGGCTCAAGCCCGTACAGCACTCTAACAAGTTGGCTATCGTGTCCCATGTCAGTGGCGTAACAAAGGGTTTCAGGGCCCAGGGACAAGATTTTATGACTGTGCCCCTTTTAAATTTTGTAGTTGACTTTTAATCGTTCATGTCATAGTACTGCATACCACCGAAAGCTAATTTTGCGCCCCCTTCTGCTGCGCCTGGGAGCGGTTGCCCCCGTCTGCCACACCTTCGTTACGCCACTGTCTCATGTACAGTATGCTATATTGAATAAATTGTTAAGAGACGGAGAAGTGAAGTCTAAACAGTTGATTGATTGATTTTTAATTATTAATTGCGTAGGAGTCGTGGATGTGAAGAGATGTCAGTGGATTTGAGTCTTCTGAAAGGCTTGTGGCAGATTTATCGGAAGATGATGGAAGCTACAAAGGATTCGACGGAAGTTCAACCGGCGCTTGTACTCGCACTCACAGAACTCTTCTACGTAGCACAGAATGTGGCTAAGGTCAGTCATCATCACCACAAATTTGGTTAAAAGATACAGACAGAGAAATATACAGGCAGACAAACAGTCAACATGTTTACAAACAGGCGAAAACATAAACAAATAGAAAGAGACATATGCGTAGAAAGCAGTCTATTTGAGCTGTGAATAGTTTTGTCGGTACATATAAGATGGCTATTGAGATTAATGATCTTGTACATGGTGAGGCCAAATGAGTGATATCAATATCATTAATGAATATAACATGTGTTCAATGCTTGTGTTTAAGATTTATGATTGTATTTGTTTTAGGAGTGGAATGCTGTGCACAGTTTTATAACGTCCGTGGAAGCAGATGGCTCCGCTTCTCAGGTTCTTGCACCTAATTTCTTTAGTTTTTAGGTTTGATTTCTGTCATTAATTTTTACAACGTAATTCGATTTTGGAGAAGGAAGCAGAATATATGTAGAAGTTAAAAGGAAAGAATATAAAAGGAGAATGGCATAGTTGAACTTGCCTAGTGGAAGAGCGCAACAGAAGAACGTGACTACCGTTTATCACATTTGAGAACGTATTATTAGACAGTTTCAATCAGCAATAATACTTCTGTAAGTAAATTAAGACCAATAAGACCAACTGATAAGACCAATGCTAACATTTTACAGTATCCTAAAAACTTTTATGTTGCAATTTCTTCTTTGAAGGAGTGATATCCAAGCTGAAGTCTTTCAAGTGCAGTCAACTATGACAAAGCTGGAGAGTGTCCATTTCTATCTGTGACGGAAGAATTGTCTTTTTTATTCCAAGATGTTGTTCTTTCTTTACAAATAGAGTTTTGCTTACTAACTTTCAGAAAATGTTATCTATTTAGCTAAGATATCCTAGATTTTCGTGATCATATTAATCCAGACGTATTCTTGCCTATGTGTGCACTTAAGATTGTAACCTTGTTGAAACTTCTGTAGTATTACTAAATTTCCTTAAGTCTCACTTGAAAGTTTACATACTTTCTCTTGAAGCATACATTTCTAAACACCCTCTTGAATGATTGATAATAATCTCCCATCCTTGACTGAAATTAAGACCACAGGTTCTTGCGTTAAACGTTTTGTTGGTTTTTATATTTTTTTATTTCTGTTGAAGCGTGTGCTTCTGTGAGAAAACTGACTGCATTCATTGTCAATGTTTATGCAGCTGCTGCTGATAAGATTGCCCATTTTTGGTTTTGCTTGGTTGCCTTAGAGCATTTTTGAAAGCGATGGCTAACACATGCATGTGTACCTATTTGAAAAACTGTGATAACTATAGTACTGTCTGTAGTTACTTAAAGTTCGTGGTTTCGCGTGGGGAGCTGATGATGGTATCTAATTGAATCTGTTTGATGTGAATACTCCATCACAAGTTGTTTGTTTTTATGATGAGATTATCAGCGTCTTATATAGGTAACGCTAAAGTATTACATGTATTTTTGCGTTTTGACAATAAAACTGTTAGTTGTAGTAGTATTTATTTCCAATAAGAGCAGAGTAGTGGAAAACTGCTGAAAAGAAACACAAATTATCAAAATAACTTGTATAGCCTAGATCTGTAATAAATCTGTACTGTGGACAATATGGAGGTTGCATAAGAAAATTTATGTTTACAGCAGAGTTCTCTACGTGGAGCATTTTCACCCTGATCTTGATTCTAACTGTGAAACTGTGGATGGGAATACGTAGAACTTTTGGATTCCACTTGTATTCCTGGGTCCACCACTGTCGTGCAATGTTTTGCTTGTTAATTGAAATGCAAGCTGATGATGAATTTAACATCATATAATACTGCAGAGAGCACCTCTGATTAGTTTGCTTTTGAAGTGCCCTATTATAAATTTCCAATTACAAATTCCACAACCACTTTCTTTTGTCTTCGTATGGCTGTGTCTGATATTGCAGTCATACATGCCAAGAAATGTACACTCAGACCTAATATGACTTTCTGTATAATTTTTATAATACACAGTTCTAGGTTCAATATTTCAGAGACTTTAACTCACTTGATGTTAGTTATTACTACTGATAAGAATTACAAAGAAATCAAATCAGTAGCAGATGAAATATGCAGGAGTTTATAGTCCCAAATAAATTTTACCAGTTAGCCCACAACTGCAGGTACCGCTACATTAAACCCAAGAAGCACACTTATCAAAACTTGAGGCCTTTATTGGCTTACCACACAGATTTGTTATTTTATTAGTAGCTGAATTATTACTACTCGACTAATACATTTAATTGTTCATTATTTAATAGGCATGGGCCTAATACAATTTTTAATGATACTCTGTAAATGTTTATAATGCGAGTTTTGTATGGACTTCATGGCATATTTATTGTGCATTTTGGGTGTTTCAGGAGGTGATTTAGTCATATTTATTGCCTGGCTTTAGTTCTTGATTTTGTGCTTGAATGCTGCAGTCCAGGTAATATGATGGTTTGTCTGAGGTATATGTTTGCTGTTTGATTTAATCCTGTTTCATTTGTAGCAATGTTTCTTTACTAAATCTTTATTAAGCTTCTGTTGCATTTATACAGCTGTTTTTAGTTGATGAGTTACTCAGAAAATGTCCAATGACAGTCATATAAGTAAGTGTGTGAAGGATTTCTGATGAAATTGTTGATGATGTTTTGACACATTGATGATAAGCTATACACATGGTTGTTTACTGAAGAGTGTTTCTGCCAGCATGTCCTTGAGCTTTTGATGGGACCCGGACCCGTGTAGGCTCTAAAAGGGTTCATGTGGGTTCTACATGGGCATACTGGCAGAGGTGTACGTTTGCTAATATGGAAGTCTTTTGGTTATATTTAACATGTATTTTAGTTCATTATTAACCTGCTTTGTTGAAACTAAATTCGCCATCCCATATGGAAAGTTTGTGAAGTTGTTAGAAATCACTTGATACCCGGTATTAATTTAGACATGTTCGGTAGTAACGGTAGCGTTTATCGTGTTTAGGTATGCCTCATCTCAATGATCCTTCGACTTGAGAGGTGTGTAATAAATGAATGATTGTCCTACATTATATTACCACTGTGCTATATTATGGGATTTAGTTTCTATGGTTGTTCAGTATATTTCAACAAAACATTTTCAACTATCAACAGTCAATGTTCGGCATCAAAGATTTGTGCACGGAATCTTATTTCCTCTCTTGATATAATATGTGCTTCTTCTTATGTACCCTGTTCTTTTCTAGATAGGCCTATCACAGTAATAATTATAGACTTGGACACCAAGAATATGTGAATTCCTTTACTGTTAAATATGCCTCCAGAATTAATTTATATGTCAAAGTTTAATTGACGCAGAGTTTATTCGAGTTTTAGTAGGCCTACCTGAGTAAGATGTGTCGGTATTAGTGTTACTTTACCGATAGGCCTATGTTTTCAGATCTCGTGAGTTTCACGCAACTACTTGCCATAGCCTAATTGTGCTTTTATTGGTCTCCTGTGGTTGGATTGTTTTGTGATACCAGTTTTGATCCATAGATCTGTTTTCAATGTTGCTGTGAACTATCATTTGCTGTGATTATAGAACTACTGTATTGCAAATGAGGTTGTGTTTCACTGTTTGGATATGATTAGATATTTGTGCATAAATCATTGAGCGATCCAGATACAAAGCGAACCCCAGAATTAATCTAGCCTACCTGTAAGTAGGGCCTATGAAGTGTCGACATCATCACTTTGTTAGCGCAATACCTACATGTATTTGTGTATACATGTGAGTGATGTCCAATCATCTACCGCTGCTTTATCCCCCCAGTAGCAGTTTAGAATCAATAAGCTGATAGACCGATCCTCACCCTGCCAGCATTACGTACCCCTTCATATGTTCGTGAGTATAGGCCTATGCTCTGGGAGAAAGCTTGTTTTGACCAGATTGAGCTCAGACATGCATCCTGTGTTCCCTGTATCAGGGATGCCACACTATTCACTAGCGCCGGTGAATAAGCTGGTCTCCCTGACGTGGCTTTTGTGGGCGCTGAGAAATTTTCGAACATTTACATTACATTAAATTTTCGGAAAAACCTAGATCATCCCTAGAAAAAAAGCTAGAAAAACCTAGACAAGTTTCTGTTAAGGAATACGTGGAATTAATCCAAATTACTAATGAAACACAGCTCAGCTACACAGCTACATAAATTAAATCACCACAAATCAAAAACGCATACCCCTTCAGAAATATTGTTGGTGCAATTACGTGTAGGATGATGCTAGGATAAGTAGGCCTACGTAAGTTAACCAGATGCGTCGTCACTGAAGTTGACAACTTCAACTTGACTTTCTGCACGTACTTTCCAGTTTCTTAGAGTAACGTTAATATATACGTTTATTCACCACGAAGGTAGAAAACACAATAACAGACAAACAAACAAAAGTAAGAATACAACGTTAAGTGCATAATGACACCGTTCTTCTTTCACATCTTCAAAAACAGATTTTGAAGGTTTCCACCTAGGACTAATATGGGTTTCCACATGTAAGAGCAAGCACCTTGATATCTGATTTCGTCCTTTGCAATCAGTCTGTTGGCTACGGTGTCGCAATGTATATAGTGTGTTTAATTTGTCTGCTTTTCACAACATTCTTATGAGAAAAACTATTCCACACACGCTGAAGAGTGGGGCAGTGCCAGAAGCTGACACATGAAGCTGGAGAGAAGACCACATTTTGGCTTCAGATTATACCGTCTAAAACTTGCTGTAGTCCACTCCAAAAAGCAGGTTGTTTCCAAACCAGCAAAATGCTTGACAGTCTCTCGAACAAAGTATAGCATTCGGATTTCTGATACCTGACTTCTTCTCCACATCGGTTGAAAATGTTTCAATGGTGTCTAACCAGATCGTTCTAAACAATCGGATACCGCCTCTTACCAAATCGCAGTTTTGCGCATCTCTTGCAATCTCTGCCCATTTCTTTCAATATTTTAAAATCTAACGGTGATCAAATATTGAAATAATTAGAAAACTATTAATAATGGTGCCCATATACATTAAAACAATTAAAACAATAATGAAAATTTAATCCTCAAAATTAGTGCTGTTATTATTAAAATTAAATTGTTGTTAATTGTTAAATTTAATAACATAGACCTGGTGTGACGTCACACTTCTCAGACCCCACCCTCATGTCACACATCGTCACAAATTTTCGACCCCTAGGTGCGTGACGTCATTTATGGACGGCCCCCCTACTCGATATGCTCACAGAATATTCTGTGATATGCTGTAGGCGTAATTAAATGAAGCAACAATAGGCCTATTACGAGAAACATAAGAACGTTGACCCGTTTTTCTGCATTTTGGCGCATTTTATTATTTTTATTCTGGTGAAAAGTAATAGTTTATTCAATTATTTCAATGATCATTTTAATTATAACTGTCATCAATCCAACTTCTATTTACGCAAGTATTATATTCATCAATCCGACTTTATCTCTTTTTGTGAAGAAATTTTTAATATTAAATTTTCAAGAAATTCTCATCTAAATTTTGGGTAGGCGATGCGCCTCCTCAATTATTGGGGGCACGTGCCACGGCTGCCACTCAAAGTCTACGCCTATGGCGTCTACCATCGCTACCTCGATGTAATTCTCTTTTTTTGCTGCTGTGGGTGGTGCTGTCGTTATTCGGATTATTTTTGTTTTACGTAGGCCTATTTTATGCACAAACATGTTACCTATAGGCTATAGCTCTAATGATCAAGCATCAGTCGATTGTGCTGAGAAATATTATTGTGATTATTATTATAATGGTTTTAACATGGATATTACTTTTCACTTTTTAAATAGGTAAGTAATCTTTAGGCAATGGACAGTAAGCCATTGTGCATATAAATTATCAATTTAGACCTCATTCTAAAGCATTATATTCGAGATAAGGAATTTTACAGTAGTGGTTTGTTGCATTTTGTATCTCCACTCTTATTGGATAACTTTCAGTGTGTAGTTTTAAAAATATGTAAAATGCCATTTCTTCACTGCTTTTGAACTTCTCGCATGTCATGCCATCGCTGTAGGTTCCACACTTCGAGCTCACGCCTAACAGAAACACAACATGCACACAGATGCCTTTGTTTAACAAGGCGTTGAAGACCATTCTATTCGATCATGGTGTTGTGTTATGAGGTCAGAAGCACGTTTGAGGAGTTTTCTCTAAAGGTGTTATATAAATAAGCACTTGCAATTACAATATGCACCTTGACACTTTACACATTTATTAAGTGCCACAATCAATTGACTCAACATCGGTTGACGGCACTAAACAATTACTGCGAAGGATTCGCTTGAGGTCCTTGCACAGCTGGTGAGGTCGAGTCCGTACTCTTCGCCGTATAAGCCGAGCGCTCTAACAAGTTTGCTAACGTGTCCTACGTACAGTATACTATGTTACGTAAATTATTAAGAGACGGAGAAGTGTACTCCAATCAGTTGATTTATTGATTTTTAATTGGTGGTTGATTGCGTAGGAGTCGTGGATGTGAGGAGCTGTCAGTGAATTTGAGTCTTCTGAAGGGCTTGTGGCAGATGTATCAGAAGATGATGGAAGCCACAAAGGATTCGACGGAAGTTCAACCAGCGCTTGTACTCGCACTCACAGAACTCTTCTACGTAGCACAGAATGTGGCTAAGGTCAGTCATCATCACCACAAATTTGGTTAAAAGATGCAGACAGAGAAATATACAGGCAGACAAACAGTCAACATGTATACAAACATACAAAAACATGAACAAATAGAGAGACAGATGCGTGGAAACTAGTCTGTTTGAGCTGTGAATAGATTTCTTGGTGGATAAGTTAACTACTGAGATGAATGATCTTGTAAATGGTGAAGCCAAATAAGTTATATCAATAGTGTGAATTCCTATATGTCTTCGATACTTGTGTTTTAAGATTTATGATTGTGCTTGTTTTAGGAGTGGAATGCTGTGCACATGCAGTTTTATAACGTCCGTGGAACCAGACGACTCGACTACTCAGGTTGTTGCACATACTTAATCTCTTGAGTTTTAGGTTTGATTTGTGTCATTATCATTTACAATGTAACTCAGTTGGATTTGGAAAATAAGGAAGACTATATGTAGCAATTAAAAGAAAGGAATATAAAGGAGGATGGCAGAGTGGAACCTCCCTAGCGGAAGAGTATGAAAAAAGAACCTAGGCTAACTATTGTTTATTACAGTTTGAGAACTTGTTTTGAACAAACAGTGATACCTTAGTAACTAAATTGTTGATTATCCTTCTACTAAGGAAAACAAAATCTGAAATTTATCTCAAACTTTTATGTTGCAATTTTTTCTTTGAAGGAATGACATCCAAGTTGAAGTCTTTCAAGTGCAATCAACTATGACAAAAGCTGAGGCGTGTCCATTTATGTCTGTGATGGCGGAATTGTCTCCTCTGTTGTTCTTTGTTTACAGGGTTTTGCTTACTAATTTTTAGAAAATGTTATATTTTTAGCTAAGATATTCTAGCTCCCATCTATTTTTTACCTATTTATGCACTTACGAGTGTATCGTTAATTGTTAAACTCTTTCTGTTGTTTTGCGAAATTTTCTGAACTCCCACTTGAAAGTGTCTCTGTCGTACCGCTGATATACTTCCTCTTGAAGTTTAGATTTCTAAACTGTCTCTTGATTCATAAGCGTCTCCATTCTTTGACTGGACTTCAGACAGCAGGTTCTTGCCTTTCCTTTTTGCTGGTTTGTATATTTTTTATTTTATTGAGCATGTGCTTCTGTGAGAAAACTGAATGCATTCATTGTCAATGTTTATGCAGCTGCTGCTGATACGATTGTCCATATTGGGGTTTGCTTGGTTGCCTTAGAGCATTTTTAAAAGCGATAGCTAACACATACATGTGTTCAGGGCCGGATTAACAGATGTGGTGGCCCTGTTCAGTAAAACTGTGGGGGCCCAGCCCCATAGAATTTAAAAAAATAGACATAAAACATGTTATATTCAGCGAATCAACATTTTTTCTATTATTAATTCGTACCTTCTTTCTTTTTGTACAATATCAGTAGGGTTTATAATTATCCAGTCTAGTGTTAAAGACTTTAACTTAAAGTATACATCTTTTACGGTTTAACAATATTAGAGTGACTCATGGTAAAGGAATATTACAATTGCAGGTTTACCACAATACAGTAAATAAAGAAATAGGCCTAATAGGCTTAGGCTTACAATCTAGTCTTAACTGATTGGTCACAGTGTTTGCAGTTTACATTTTGTAGCTAAACTAACAGTTAAAGAGTTAAGAGTAGCAACAAATAATTATGAATTGACAATGGCAATCAATATCGCTCAAATTGTCATGGAATTTACATACATACTTTGCTAGCCTTTGGTTATGTCGTCAAAATGTAGCTCACGTTCAGGAGAATCCGACAGCTTCGCTCTACTCTTGACTCAGCATAACTGAAAACACTTATTCTGACGCGACTTGACTACTGCAACTCGGTATTCTATGGTCTCCCTTAATGCACACTGCTTCCTCTAACGAGAATACTGCATCAGGCTGCAAGACTGTCTTGGACACTCTTACCGAGACTATATCACATCTGCTCTTCGTTCTCTACACTGGTTTCCTGTCTGTGAGCGTGTCCGCTTCAAGCTGGCACTCCTCATGTACAGAGCATGCACAGATCATCTCCCTTCCTACTTGTCTTCCATGGTCACACCTTGAAACTCTATTAAAGGCCGCTCCTCTCTTCGATCAGCATCTACTGGAAAGTAAGCCTATGCTGTTCCTGGTACACGCCTTGTCTTGTCACAGTTGCCGGTCCCTGCATCTGGAACTCTCTACCTCCTCATGTTCGCTCTAAACTGAAAACTTGCCTCTTCCAGTCTTCCTACGGCTCTTAATGGTTGCCCGGCTTCAATGTGCACTTCTGAATTTTTTAAGTGTTGTAGCCTACTGTATTGTATGTCACTTTCGATGCCCAACAATGTCAAACTAACGAGTCTGCATGTCTTCCGACATTGACGCTCTCAGTCTGTTTTTAATCAATTTGCGTTTTGAAAACGAACGTTCACTGCTGCAGTTTGTCACCATGGGAACAACATTTATATTCGCAGTGCTATCTCAACATTTGAGAGTCTTGAGTCTCTTTTTTGTGATTAACCGGTAAAGGAACAGTTCTGGTGATGTTTCATTTGTCTGTTCATGAGCGAAATACTGCTAGGTCAGCAAACTGAATCATTTCATTTTCGGCTGATTTTGAAATGAATCTGCCTGATAATGGAAACTTTAATAGAGCCCACACATGTGCAAAATTGTGCTTTTGTGTATATAAAAATGAGCAGTTTCGAATAATTTATTCTGAGCGACCGAAGGACGATCGGCGAGGCGCGCAGCGCCGAGCAGGAGTTTGGGGAGGGGATGTGCCCCCTCCCCATCTAAATTTTTTGAATTTCCACACTATAAAGGTAGCATTTTAAGCTGTCATCTGAACAAAATTGCTCAATAATTTGAGTGCTGATAGGAACCAGCTGTCACTCGTAGCTTACACGTAGTTTGAGTCGTGTTTGAGTTTGGGGAGGGGTTTGGGGAGGGGATGTGACCCCTCCCCTATCTAATTTTTTTTGAATTTTCACACTATAATGGTGGCATTTTAAGCTGTCATCTGAACAAAATTGCTCAATAATTTGAGTACTGATAGGAACCAGCTGTCACTCGTAGCTTACACGTAGTTTGAGTCGTGTTTGAGTTTGGGGAGGGTTTGGGGAGGGGATGTGACCCCTCCACTATTTAAAATTTTTGAATTTCCACACTGTAATGGTAGCATTTTAAGATGTCATTTGAACAAAATTGTCGCTGTTACTCGTAACTATTATTATTATATTCATTAAATATTTAAGAAATATTGGGGGGGATATAAGCAGCTCCGTCCCCCCCACTTCAAGTTTTGGAGGGACCGTCCCCCCTGTCCCCCCAAAGTCTCCGCCCCTGTGTGTATATAAAAATGAGCAGTTTCGAATAATTTATTCTGAGTTTCTTTGCTCATTTTTTCTATTAGACTTAACAAATAACAATAATTATAAAATATTGAGAAAAAAATTATGTTGAATGTGTGGGGGCCCCTCAAGTGTGGGGGCCCTGTTCGGCCGAACATGTTGAACATGCCTTAATCCGCCTCTGCATGTGTTCCTATTTGAAGAACTGTGACAATTGTATCGCCAAAGCGAAAGCATGCACTGTAACGTAACTAAATGTAGTTACTTAAAGTATGCGTGGTTTTGCTTTGCCCATCTGGTAAGGATGTCTGATTAAAACTGTTTGAGATGCATACTCCGTCGACCATTAGTCATTTCTTTTTGATGAGATTATGGGCGTCTTATAGAAGTAGGCCTAATGATAATTAAGTATTGCGTGTTTTTTTAAATTTTTGCCATAAAGCTAGTTATAGTATGCTATTTATTTCCAATAAGAACATATAGTATTGCAAAACTACTGAAAAAGAAAAACAAACACAAATTATGAAAATAATTTAATTTATATTTAATGCATGACTAAGCTTATTTCTCGACTAATGCTTCTGTCCACGGTTAAAACACTAGATCTCGGTTTAATCTTCGCTCTGCTCTCTGAAAAACTAATGTTAGGTAATTTTCTGCTTGAATAACTGGGCCTAAACTATGGAACTCCATTTACCGTGGCATCCGTAATCAGAGCTCACTTAACTCCTTCAAACAGGCTTATAAAAAAACTTACTTAACTGATGTTGATTTTATTACTGCCTTATCTATTTCTCATTCTAAGTTAACCGAACTGACTCTTGTTCCCTTTCAAGTCCAACCAATTTGTTCTATCATAGTGTGGAAGACTAGATAAGCCCCATGGGCTTCTTCTCTCCACGAATCGATTTTACTACTTAACCTGTTAGACTATGACCTCCTCAATTTCTGTTACCTATTAACGGCACTTACGAAATGAAAACTGTTAATGACTGTATTCATACGTGTAGGCCTACTTAGTATTCACTGTTCATGGAATCGATTCTTAAACAATTTGAATAGCCTAGATCTGTAACAAATCTGTAAGCATATGTGCATGCTGTGAACAATATGGAGGTTGCATTAGAAAATTTATGTTAGCAGCAGAGTTCTCTACTTTAGAGCATTTTCACTCTGATCGTGAACTGTGAAACTGAGAATGGGAATGCGTCAATGCGTAGTTTGGATTTCCATTTTCCACTCCAACTTGAAGTCTCACCTCTTCAAGAATTCCCACCCTAATCCATCCGATCCTCTGCCTTCCAAACGTTCTCGTCCTCAACGAAATCCACCGGGTATCTTTGATACGACGCAGCGCTCGTGAAGAAGTGGTGCCTTGAGTTTAGCTTTTGAGTAGAGCTTTAGAAATTTTGAGTTTTCGATTAGGATTATCCGATGCTTTTTCAGATCTCGTGCATTTGATGACTGTTAATTCGTGCTATTATAGGCCTACGTTTGCTTTTATTGGTTTACTCGATCTGGCTTGTTTTTATTGTAAGGTCAGTTTGTGACCGGTAGAGTTGTTTTAATGTTACTGTTATAAGCTATCGTGTTGCTGTGGTTGTGATTACAGAACTACTGTACTACAATTGAAGTCATTTTGCATTCCTTGGGTGTGATCATATCTTTCGCATAAGTCATCTGCGGTACCAGATACGAATCGAACCCCAGAATTGGATCAGCAACTTGAGTTTTTTACAGCAGTATATTGTGAAGGCCAGTGCATGATGACCAATCCTCTCCAGCACTGTCTTATTTATTTTTCCCAGCGGCAGTGTTGAATCAATAAGTTGATAGTCCAGCTCGCCAAACAAAGAGGCTTAACATCACTTTAAAGCGTTCGTGCTCCATTGAGATAGTTAGATAAATAGATGGATGGATGGATGGATGGAGGAGGAGGGAGGGAGGGAGGGAGGGAGGAGGGAGAGACAGACATACATAGAGACACAGAGAGAGAAAGAGAGAGAGAGAGAGAGAGTGTGTGTGTTTATGGATTATCGTGAAATCATAATGAAATTCGCCTGCAAGTTTCTTGATCGTATAATGAGCCTTTCTGCATATAGGCCATAGGCGCAACCACCCTATGGGACTCGTGGGACGCGTCCCCCAACTTTCGAACAGGTTGGGACGGTCCCTCCAAATTTGGACAATTTTGAGGTAAACAAGAGCCCAAAATGCATTCCATTTAGTGTCAGATGCTCAAAATTGCGTCGAGAGCTTTGGGGCTCCGCCCCAGACCCCGATGGGGGAGCTTACGACGCTCCCCCGACCCCGTTAAGAGCTTCACCCCCCCAACTCGGACTTTCCCAACAAATCGCTGGCCCTGCTGCCGACTAAAGCCGCTAAACTCAAGTCTATCAGAATTCAGTGCAGAATGTTGCTGTATAATTTTATTCTAAAATTTGACTCTTTAAAATTCGACTAAGGCTCGCGGAGTCGCGGTAGAAGCATATAGGAGGACATTTCAATTTTTAATGCTGCGAGCCTGCGACTGCTAGTGGTGTTCGTCTACAACCTAAAATCTCAGTTTATTCATTTAATAAAGTCATATTTTTCACAGATATAGATGGCTTAGGTACTTTTATATCGAAATCATCGGGGGAAAATTTGAGGTAAATTAGAGCCCAAAATTTAGCCTAATCCATTTGGCATCAAATTCTCAACATTGCGTCGGACCCCGATGAAGGAGCTTACAACGCTCCCCCATACCCCTAGTCGTCAGAGGCCTCTTGCCTTCGGCAATCGCAGGATCGCGCCTTCGGCGCTCGCAATTCCCCCTCTCAGACATTAGTAGGTCCCCTAACTTCTGGACCGTGGTTGTGCCCATGATATAGGCCTATATATAACACCCGTATCGAAAGGATAGCGCTGGAGTTCCCTGCCGTCATTCTCATCTTGAAGGAAGGATTGTATCTGGGAAATCTCCGCTGTCATTTATGGCTTACAGAAACAGATCGCTGTATTCATTGTTCTCTCCGTCGGAAGGAATAACATGGGAAATCCCCGTCGTCATTTTTGTTTTCATCGGAGCCTGCGATCTGCTGTGTTTGATTGAAATCAGTCTGAGAAAGAGAGAGAGAGAGGCTTGGCAATGTCAAATAATTTTATTTCATGATTTAACCGAGAGTTATCGCGTACCTCTTTCTGTGAAATTGTATTGGTAGTATGTTCTTTAATTATTAGTTTAAGTTCAGAGTAATTTCCATTAATTTTAATATCGATTATCATTAATTAACTGATATGACCACCGCTGTTATCAGTTAGCCTAATGAAATCCGTTCTCACTCTTTCTCGACCTCCGCGGTCACTACTAATCTCAAGTTCTCCAACCGAGCCAAATGCAACACTGCACCACGTCTGTGGAACGACATGCCTCCTGAATTCCGCACTTTTTTATATAAGAGGTTGTTGAGTATAAAATATATAGTCAATTAGGCAGTATAGCTTCATACAATGACGCATTCTTATCTGAATATATAGTCTGTGGTGTCGTATAGAGACCAGATCAACGATGGACCAGATCGAGGTATAGGCCTATAGGCCTATTAGGCCTACTTGGGATTGTGTTGCAGTCGAGGTCGCTGGTTGTGGTCATGTTTTTTATGGTTGATGAGCCAGATATCAAAATTGATTTGAACCAATTTATATTTAAGGAAATCCAACTAAGCGACGCTCATAAGTGGAAAAGTGGTCTTGCCGTATAAGCTGTAGGCCTACGTAGGACCTACAAAATCGACATCTGACATGGGCAACACACAGTCAACAGCGCGTAACAAGGACCTATTATACACAGGACTGGAATCTCCTTATCTAAGCGCGTTGGAGAGAAAATGGCGGCTCATTGAGCCTGGCCACCTAGCGACAAAGGTGTAGAACCTCGTGTTTACCATGCTAAACGCCTATCTCCGTAGTTTAGATTATTTAACTGAAAGTCATTAAAAATATCTTTATATTTATTATTATTTACCTTTCTTTCTTCCATAGAAACTGAAAGAAAAATAATCGAGGATTTGTTTTCGTCAAATTCGTTCAATTAATCGCTGAAAAACACATCGGGTCCTCCATGCTTTGTTACTTCCAAAGACCCTCCTTACACCCGCATCGCCAGGTGGCGCCAGGCTCGTAGCCTTAAACCGGAAGTACACGATATTTTCACGAGTAACCAATCCTTTAATATAGAATCCTTGAGCGCGGAGCAATCGCCCATCCGCTGCAACCGTTGATGAAATAATATCCGAGAACGCAAATGTAAGAAGACACAATGCATGTCTATTTATGTGCCAGAACCATCTCGCAACAATCAATGTAAAATCGGCCAGAGGAGTTTAAATTATATAAGAGGTAGTTGAGTAGAAACCCAAGATTTTAAAATCTTTGGTAGAAACTAGTCACTGAGGCAGTAGTTTCATCCAATGACGCATTCGTCAACGAATGAGTCTTATCTTAATATATAGTCCGTGGTATCGTATAGAGGTCGAGGTCGTTTTCTAGTCATGTTTTTTTTGTTGATGAGCCAGAGATCAACATTGATTTGAACCAATTTGTTTTTAAGAATATGCAACTATAAGTGCTAAAGCGCTTTGCCGTTTCTAAGCTGCATGTACGCAATCGACATCTGACATGGGCAACACACAGGCAACAGCGGAGAGCAATCGTCCATCCGCTGCAACCGCTGATGAAGTAGGCCTAATATCCGAGAACGCAAATGTAAGCAGACACCATGTAGGCCTATGACTTGTCTAGGCTAGTTCTGTGTCAGACTGTCAGGAACATCTTGCAACAATCAATGTTATATTGGTCAGAGGAGTTTGTGCATGATTATTTCTCATAAATTATCAACACAATTTATCTTCAGCTTTGCAATTAATCATTTTGTTGATAATTATAGGCCTACTGTTAGGATTAGCCTATAATAGCGACCAAAACAGTTATTCTTGCGCCTATAGGCCTATGCCTAGATGTTCTTAAGTATATTTTGACGAATAGGCCTACTTTGAATTTAACAAGTCATTTATTCACTCATTCTTGAATTTATATAGCGCACCTTACGGAGACTACTCAGAGGCATAATCGGCATAAGTTAATCTGAAGTAGGATCTAGTTAACAAATTATTTTAAACAAATAATATTTGTTTAAAATAATTTTAATAATATTATATTATAATATCGACGTTTACTAATCGTTGATTTCTTTGATTTCTTTTTACTTAACGTGTGACTTAGTCAGTAAGTAAAAATAAACGATGTCACGGATCCAAATTGATGATGATCAAGGCGGCCGTTTTAGGTCCAATATGTTTTCTTTTAACATAAGAAATTTATGGCACAAAAGTGCAGCATAGGCCTACGTGAACAATCACGGCAAATGTTAAAAATCACGACAACGGCCAAATTCACGCTTTCCGTGAATTCCGTGAATTCGTGATGTTCTAATCTTCAAGACTTCAATGAAGTTCAATATGAGAAATTTACATGTTAACGAAACGCACCCATTTTATATGTTTCACGTTACACCGGAAGTGCACATGATGTCACCAGTTTTGCGTTCTGTCGTCAGTTTTCTCGCCGTAATTTCAAAAAATTTAGAAAACGTTCATTTCATGTGTAATGATATATTTCAATGAAATAAGTTGCTTTTAGTAGGCCTAGTCAGTAATGGCCTATCATATTGGTCCTTTATTGGATGACGTAGTCAGTTGTTATATAATCTTCGTTTCATAGGCGCAACCACCCTATGGGACCCGTGGGACGCGTCCCCCCCAACTTTCGAACAGGTTGGGACGGCCATGGACGCGTCCCCCCCAACTTTCGAACAGGTTGGGACGGTCCCCTCCAACTTTTGAAAATTGTGAGGCAAACAAGAGCCAAAAATGCACATCATTTGGTATCAAATGCTCAAAATTGCGTCGGCTTCTGGGGCTCCGCCCCAGACCCCGATGGGGGTACTTACGACGCTTCCCATACCGCCTATAGGCCTAGCCGTTAGGAACTTTTTGCCTTGTGCAATCTCTCCCCTGTGTACCATTAGGCCTAATGCCAGTATACTACAAGGCTCTGGCCTTGGACCTACTGATATTGTCAAAGCCATTTCTAAATACAGTAGAAACCGTCTCCCTAAATATGCCGACGATAGCTACTTGCAAGCTGGTCCCTGCTTCTTGCATTGACAGCACTCTCTGAACTTGACCATATCTCTAAGTGAGCAATGGGCTGCTGGGCATCCATTAGCAATCTTAAATTAAACCATGATATATGACCAGAGAAATGGTTGTCAAACAACCGAGGTCCAAACCTATTGCCCTCCCTCCTCTCATCCCTGGCATCGAGCGGGTCATGGAGATGGTTATTTTGGGCGTCACTATCTCTGATCGGATTGGCTTTGGGGCACACATGGACAAAATATGCTGCAAACCCCGAAAATCCATGTTCGCGCTACGTGTTTTGGTCGCCCACGGTTACCACTGTGAACGTCTGTTTGACATTGTTAGAGCTACTATCCTCGCACGGCTACGTTATGCCTCCTCTGTTTGGTGGGGATTTGACACTGTAGGGGAACATAAACGCCTTAACGGTATTCTGAGAAAATGACCCGTCCAGGCTTCCTCCCTGCCGATTTTCCTAGTTTTGACAAACGCTATTCTAGAGCTTATTCTACTCTTTTTCCGTTCAATTCTCTTAAACTCTTGTCACTTCCAGTTTATTCATATAATAAAGTCATATTTTTCACAGATCTGGATGGATTAGGTACTTTTATATCGAAATCATCGGTGAAAAATTTGAGGTAAATAAAAGCCCAAAATGTACTCCATTTGGCATCAAATGCTCAAAATTGCGTCGGCTTCTGGGGGGCCCCAGAACCCGATGGGGAGCTTACGACGCTCCCCCATACCCTAGTCGTTAGGGGCTTCTTGCCTTCGGCAATCGCAGCTTCGCGCCTTCGGCGCTCGCAATTCCCCCACTCACACATTCTAGTAGGTCCCCCCCAACTTCTGGACCGTGGTTGCGCCCCTGCTTCGTTTATGATTTCAAGTTTTCAACCTGACACACTGCTGTATGATTATAATTCCTTGTATAATATTCCTTGTATAACGGATCCTGATCACAACGTTATTACAGGAGTCGAATTTAACTGTTTGGCAGCCATATATGGCGCCCATAACGTCCTACTGCTCATTTTACCAACGGCGTCGCCGCGTCTGGCGAATGGAAGGTTTAGGCTACCTTTGGGAAAATAGCGGGAAGCGATCCCGCGCCCGTGCTGATCTTCTGCTCTTCGTTGGAATTTTTTTGACATTTTATCTAAAAACAACTCTAACCCTAACACTGACCCTAACCGACCGTCACAGCGCTTAACCTGACCCTAACCGACACTCACGACACCAATTTATAGGAAGAAACGCATTCTGAACAATGCGCATGCGCCGAAGGTTACGCATGCGCAAAGGGCTTCCGCCGCAGAATTGTGTCGAAAATATTACTTATGAGGCGGAATTTTCCGCCGCAGAAGATTTATCCTTGCTCTAAACCCCCTCTCGTCATAATTTCAACAAAACAAGTTTGCAAAACGTTCATTTCATATGCAGTTATATATTTCAATTAAATAAGTTGCAGCCAATCATGTCAGAGGATGTAGTAAACAAGAGGCTGTTATGGGGGTTACGTGACAGCAGCAGACCGCCAACGACTGGAACGGCTCTTGTCCAAAACAGCTCGATTGTTCCCGCCTCCGACCCAATACCATTATTGGCCCATGGCCCACGGTTTTGAACTGCCCTGTAAGGACGATGAAAACTTTATATCAAGGGCTTTATATAGGCCTAAGTATAATTAATCATCTAAGCCAACAAGAAATTTAAAACTAAACACTTTAGTTAAATCTCTCTTTTATCTTATTTTCAAATCTAACTGTAAGCTACGATGCGGTTTGTCATCTGGTGTGTCAATAAAACTAATATCATCATCATCAGTGCGACAACGGATGTTATAAGAAATTGTGTTACACGCACGCAATTTCTTAAATTTTTTAATGTAGGAGATATTGGTTATGTATAAGACATTGTCATAAATATCATAAAATTTTAATGTCAATTGTTAATGTAGAAAGTAGTAACAGTTTCATAATTTTTATGAATGTTAGCTTAAGATTTCATAATCCATATACATTTTCATATTGTTAATGTAAAACGTAGTAACATTTTCACGTGTGCGGATGTTTCAAATTAGTAAGTAAATGTTATTTTTAAATGCTTAATTAGACTGAAAGAGATGAAGAAGCTGAACTGGAAGAATCAGGTGAATCACATGTTAACTCACTGAAAGTTAATCTATGAATTTCGTTGTATTATACTAGGCATTTGAAAGAGTCTATAATTTTATTAAGATTTTTGCGAATGTTTAGTCACTAATATGAACTTTTAATTATTTCTGATTATTTGCTATGGCAAAGATTGATTATCTCTACCAGAGCAGCATCTTCTGGAAGTTATGTTGTTCATTCTACACGTTTTGTCTTCTGCCAGCGTTGATTCAAAGTTGCTGTTCATGCCATCCGGAACTCTACTTCATGTTCAGGACTCTGTTGCCAATTTTATCCTTTGCTCTAAACTGAAAATTTGCCTCTTCAAGTCTGTTTATGGTCTGTAATGTTACCTGCTTATGGGAATCAGCGTTTTCTTGTGAACTGCTTAATTGTAATTGCAAATTTATATAGCGCCACTTCCAGAGTGTTACATACATAACAATGAAACGACGATCAAACAGAATGATCTTCAAGTGGTTGTGGAAAAGAGGCAAAGAGAGGTCGAGGAATTCAGGTTGCAGGTTATTAGGCGACTTATTTAACATATTATTAACACATTATTAATTTTCAGTGGCATTGTATTGTGTTGTGCTTGAGGTCAAAGTGTTTGCTATTTCGGTTTAGGTCTTGACCTTGGCAGTGACACTGACTTCAGTCATCTCTTCGATGTTAACGATGTCCACCTCTTTGCTTCCAACTTGAGGTGGGGTGAAGCAGGTTTTGTTGTTGTCACTTTTGATCCATTTTGTTTGAAAAGATTCTGTTTGGGTTGATTTTTTATAATAATTATTTTTGCATGAAGTGCAACAGCAGTAATACAATTTATGTAATGCCATTTTAAGGTCATTGAACTTTGTGTTCATATGTTTCACATCAGAGAATTTATATAGTCAGCACTTTATGGTATCTACTCAGAGACCCTCAGAGCCCAGCCGTTGTCTAAGAGAATAGTTTTCTAGTGTTCCCAGGAGATGACAGTACTCAATGGGGAGAAGATGCAAACATGTAAATGTGTACACATTGTTTATAGCGACCATAATTATGGCTTTGACCCTGCTCATATTCCAATGAATTAATTGGATGATAATCCGTCACCACCACTGCCCGTTTAAATGGGTGCCACACCTTTTAAGGTCCCATGTATGGACCATGCTAGCGTGAGAGTCAAATCTCTGATACAAGCATAATTTATAGAATAATACAGTATAACAACCCAATTACTGAGAAGGCACCATGCTGTGCTTTTATGCATGCAAATGGCACATCTCAAGCTGGGTAGCAAGTGGGTCACGCTGGGTAAGACTCCATGAATCAACTGCAACTTCATCCTGTACGAAAAGTCTTTCATTTAATGTACACGTCATTTCATTTGGTCCTGTTCGACTGCCGTTGCTGAATACCTAAAAGCATGCTTGCATCAGTTAGGCTGTCATTTTGTGCAGATCTTTGTAAGATACTTTAACAATTGCTGTAATAAGTATCTTCAAACTTACAAATAGGAATTTAAATTCCTAGCTGTCTTGGTTTTTCCAACTGCGCAAATTGGTGATCTTATCTTGCATGTTTGATTCATTGTGGCGCTTATAAATGAATGAATAAAATAAATGACTACTGTACCCTGATGTCATGGTCCACTACAGCTCAACCTAGCAAGTACAGTAAATTTTTAGCCCAGCCAGAAATTTTAATGAAGCCAAGAAATTTAACCAATTGCAGCAAATTTAACACAACCAGTAAATTTAATCTGTTTGTTAAATGAACCCGACAAATTAAATCCAGCCCGTATCAGCCGTTGAGTAAGTGTAATTTGTTATATAAAATCAACTGATCCAGTTGCTTTAAAGATGGCAGTGAATTTTACTCAGCACAGAAATTTACCAAACAAGCAAACTATTGTGTATGTTTTTGTGTTATCTTCAGGGATGTTAAGAAAACAGTTTATGAACGTTGCTACCAAGAACTTAAAGAAGGTCTTGAAAATATGGAGATCGGACTGATGTGGGCATCTCAAAATATGAACTAATTACTCATAAATAATGTTATTTAATGAGCTCTTGAGAGTTTTGTTCTGTTGTCAAATGCCTTCTAAGCAAGTAAGTGCAGGCATTACCATGAAGCAAGCTTTATTAGCATGAAAGAAACACCTCTGCTTTTCTAAATATTGGGTCCAGAATAATCATGTATATGGTAAATCGTTTTAATGAGCTCTGGAGAGCCTTGTCTTGTCAAGTGCAATCTAAGTAAGCAGGTAGGCACTAAGTCAGACATACAGACAGACAGGCAAGCGACAAACAAAAAGCAACAATAGCCGTAATAGTAGTAAAGAAACGCCCATGCTTTACAACCAAGAATGCATAGTACCAACATAGGAAACATTAAAAGAGGAGAGTCAATGTCACTTCAAATGATGATTATATTATAGAGGCCGAACAGTGTTACTTTGTATATATTTCAAGAGAAACCAACATCAGAAAAGCTAACTCTAGTCCCAATTCGAGAGAAAACTGACATCATTTGTATTGACACAATCATTGAACTAGTTTTGAACAACTTTTTATATGAAGTTTTTTTGTTTAGCCACTCTTAAAACCATGTTATTCAAGTGTCAAATTATAGATAGGAATGAAATAATTCAAATTTCCAGATGTTGTGCAGCTTTAGAGATGTTAAATTAATTTGGTTTTCATTTTTGAGTCTTTTTCATATATTATCACCCGTAAAATATCTTTATATTGCAGATTCAAACAATAAATTTCTCTCGATTCTGTGAGATGTTGAAGTCCTTGGAACTCAGTCATGCTGACCTTATGCAGGTTTCAAGAGCAGTTTCTTAATCGAGTTCTTCGTAGACTTTGGTTTGAACACTTGTGTGTTAGATTATCTTCTGCATTGGTTGAAGTCCTGTTGAACAGTCTTTCCTAAAATCTGTGTGCTCTCATATTAATTAACATTGCTGCAATCATTATATAAACGAATGAATTGATGGATGAACCGAAAATGAATGGATGAAAATGAATGCAGTTTACTGAGGCGAATGGCTGAATACTTTCATGGATGAATTATGTGCTAATGAATGAATGAACAATGGATGAACTGATAGACAAATGAACAAATTAGTAAATGGTTATTGAATCATTGGGTGAATTCAGTGACTGTATAAACATTTAGCAGAATATTTGTGTATGACTGAAGTATTAGTGCTAAGTATAAGGTACTAATATCTGTAATTGGAAAGCGTTTAGATATTTAGTCTTCATCTGACATTTTTGTGCCCAGCCACATTATAAACTGTTCCTGCCAGCGGGGATAAAGTTGAGAGCACCTCTGAGTATTTATCTTTGAGAGGTGCTAGGTGAATGCTCTGAATGATTGAAAACAAATAGGGCTCACACTGGGTCTATAGTTGGTCACCAGTTGGCACATTTGTGGGACTCTACATAGGCCCAACGACCGTGACTGTCTGGGTACATATTGATCTTCCTGTTCTAACATTTCTGAAGGTTTACCTACTCTATCTGACATTTTTGTAAATATATAACATTGCTGCAACATATTTGTAGGTATTTAACCTTCTTGATTACGAGGGCCGTGGTTCGTTTGAAACCGTTCCTGTTTTACAAGCACTGAAGAAGAACAAAAAGATAATGCTGAATGATGATCTGAATTCGGTTCTCAAGAAATTTGAAGACTGCTCCTGGATGCCGGGTCAGTGAAATTCTGCCTCTCTTTTCTCTGTTTCCAGCAGAAATCAAGAACTCTTAAAATTAATTTAAAATTGGAAAGATCTTAACTACAATTATTCATCTCATGATTTCCATGATTTTAGCATTATCTAATTATTGTATTTTAGCTACAGTACAAAACTCATTGTGCTAAGTGTTATGAAATTTTATTTTACAGATGAGAACTTTGTTGTTTTATTGTCATAACTAGTTCTTACTGATTCTTCCATTGTTTAATAATTCATCTGCAAGGTGTTTCTGCTTCTAGGATTTCTTGATGTTTACATTGATCAGAAGGATAGTTTCAAACAACATGGTTTGAGCATTTTAGATGTAAGACAACTTCTTGAATAATTTTTTCATCTACAAAAAAATTTCACTCTTTGGCCGACAAAACGAAAAAATGAACATTAATTACGTTGGTTTTATTGATAAAAACATTACAAATCCAGCATTAACATTTGCAGAATTTGCAGTTTAATTTAATTTGTGATCTAGTTTGTTGTTAGAGGTTTAAAAGTTGACTAATTTTATAGGATATGTTAATAGCAAAAAATATAGAAATAAATAGAAATACTAGCTACAATAAGATTGAATGCTTTCAAATGAAGACTGGAACATAGGATAGAGACATAAATATTAAATCTCTTGTGGCTTACCTTGTATAATTATTATCTGTTGCTGTACCCTTGGAAAGTCCGCCACTGCCGTTTTCGTGTGATGCCAGTCCCAAACCAGGATAATGGAGGAGGTCGACCTCAACAGCCCCGGACGTCATAAGATGTTGACCTTTAAACATTGCTTACTACTAATATAAAGTACTAACTAATGTACCATGGGAACCTCTTTATAATGTGGTCGTTGAATGTCGCTTCAAAATTTGCAGTATAAGGAAGTGGCGTTATAATAGCTGAATTAAATTTGGACTCCGTGTTCATATTATGCTGAAATTTGTTCTAACAAAGTTTCGATGGGTATACTTTAAATGCACTTGGGAATGTCCCTTGCTATTTACCTGAACTATTCTGCCCTTTTTTAGGTTTGGTTGGCCGGAGAAGATCTTTGTTCAGGTTTGGCTGGCCGGAGAAATAAGTGCTCGGGGTGAATTGGTTGTTTGTTTTGCACCCCGTGTCGATGTTGCAGCATCATGCTTTTTCAGTAGTTGGGCTATCCATCTGGAGCAGACTCCCCTTGCATTTGCATATTGTCTTAGCTCCTTATTCTCCATGCACTTTCTACAAACACTTGAAAACTGTTCTTTTCCACTAAGATTGGATGGGAGTGCCTCTGAGTAATTATTTTGGAGAGGCGCTATATAAATGCTCTGTATGAATGAATATATGAATTAATTAATATGAACTGTTTTTTGTTAATTGTTTTTTTAGTATCTGATACGAAATCGGTTTTCGGGTTCTTCTGTGAACTGTCAAACAATTGAATTATTTGAAGCTGCCTGTAAGCTCAGAGAGAGGATCGTCAAAAGCAGGATTAAAAGTTTGGAATTTCCTAGTAAGAAAATTATGCCTTTGTCTCAGACTTAAGAAATAGATTCTTAAAATGCTTTCACCCAATTGGTGTTTGACTAAGGTCTTTAAGTCAGGTGTACTGGATAATTAAAAACCTAGTCTAGTTAAGATTTATCCTGAGCTGCATCTTATTATTAGTGTTTTATTGCTCTTCTTACTGTCTACTGCTTTTGTTTGCTGTGATTGTAATGGTGTCACAGATTTATATGGCCTTACCTGTTTTGTACCTGCACTGAATGTTTCTTTAGTCCTGCTCTATGGAGATTTGTACTAAACTACTTATTACTACTATTACTACTATGTTTATTAATTTTTATATTTTGCATTTATTAAGTCCTACTATCTAATGGGCAAGCATCAATCAGTGGTGCTGAGCAATTGTGAGTGAAGAACTTGCTCAAGGTCCCTACACAGTAGCCATCGTAGAGGAGGCTTGAACCCTCCAACTCTGTGTTACAGGTCGAGCGCTCTAACCAATTGACTGCCGTGCCTAACATGCTTTAACAAGCTGTTATTAGCCGTAGCACTGCATTTCTGCTGTGCAAATTACTGAAATTAGGCGTCTACTCGCAAACATTACATTACAGTGTCAGCCAGTAGAGTCGGCCCTAATGCGAATAAGTTCGTTTTGAACCATCGACTTCAAGAACGACAGTTTTGCATGCTAAAAACTAGACATTTGTACACAGCAGAAACTACAGATTTGATTTGCTTTGTGTAAAATATTCTGAACTTTACACGTAGTTAAAGTGCAGTAATTTACATGGAAACTGTATGTATGGAGCAGGTATGAAGACGGAGCAGGTTTGCAATCAACAGCTTCACTGAGGACACAGACGAAACCAGTCCTCAAGAAGAAGGACAGTGTGAGGTTGGTTCAATTAGTCCTCAGTTTCTCAGTACCAACGTGGCGAAAGTCTGAGCTTCTTTCGGAATCCTACCGAGTTTACATTCCAAAGATTTCTTGTAGGAAGAAATTAACTTGTCGTTGAATTCAACTTATGATTGTAAGCTACAAACTGTATTATTTCCAAGATTTTGCATGAAGAAATGTGATTGATGTAAGGTTGGGCCTACAAACCGCCCATAGAAACGTAATAAGTACAAACCATCTGTAATTGAAACTGTATTGATGTAATATAGAAACCCACTGATGTATGGAGAAACCGCATTGTTGTAAGAAAGAAACCCCATAATTTTATATACAAACCCCATTTATGTAAGTTAGATACCCCTCAAAGTAAATTAGTAGCCACCATAGATGCAATGTAGAAACCCCATCGACTAAATAATAAAGCCCCATTATTGTAAAGCTGAAGTTCGCTGATGCAGAACCCACTGAAATGTAAAATTGCCTTCAACTTTATAGTAACCCCATAAAAGTTCTGGTGACTTACCACTCCTGTGATGTAGGAGATTAATCTGGTTGAAACAGTTAAAGTTCAAAGTGTTGCTGCTCTCTCCTTGTGCGATCGATCTGCACAGCTGCTTTAGTGATTTCATGCTCATCTTCTCTGTGTTTTGATTGATTGTCCACCATATGCTGTTTCTGTCTGCTTGGACTGATCCGGATGTTGACCTGTTTATGGCTTGGGTTTGGTGCACCATCAGGTCGATGCCTTGTGCATTAGACACCATTGCCTTTGGAGTTATTAATAATAATATTATTAATCACTGATGCAAGGACCAATTTAATGTAATGTAAAGCTGCAATTGCTGTAATGTAGAAATGCCACTGACGTTGTTCATGTTAAATGAATTTATTTTGTCAGTGGAGATGACCTGCTGCCAGAGGAGGTGAAAAAACAAGAGCTGCAGGAAAACAAAGCTCATGCGGGTGAAGCTCTGGTTCTGTGGTACATCCAACTCGTTACTACGACGGCCAGGGCTTGTCTTCCTCTGGCTCCAGAGCTTCTGAGTACTGCTCTAACTCACACAAGGTAGTCAAGACAGAACACTATACAGTGTACACTGTTGTAGAATAATGTAGGTCGTGCTTTAAAGTGCTCCGAGTCTTGCCTATAAAGATGAGTTTGTATATTCAAAATTTCGGAATATGTAACAACAATGAGTCGTTTTGATGCAAATGTAAAACAGGTATTTATGCTTATTCTGTGATAAGTTTAAATCATATTAATTTAATTGTGCTGACAGTATGTTAGCACTGCAAGTAGCAAGCTGCCTTATGAGTTCTATACAGTTGCTTCTCTAACTGAAGTTTCGTGCGCCACTATTTTCTGTAGTTTGCACTGTAAGAACAAGTGTTCATATATTGTACATTATTAAGCAGTACAAGCAAGTGTTTACATATTGTACACACACATTTGGTGATATGCTTAAACACTAGAAAGCAAACTCAGAAATATCTGTGAGTCAATACAATGGTTCGATATCTTGAAACGATAAGTTGGACTGACATTTTGCAATGTTGCTGTAGAACAATGGTGAGTCATCTGCTGCCACTGTCTCTGTGTCATGACTCTGAAGAGCGACCGTCGTTTCTGAATGAGGATTGTTTCTCTGAAATGGGTTCATTGATTCAACTGTTTCCAGAGTAATCAATAGTTGTGTGAAAAAAATCAACACCAACTGTCTCCATTGTTACGTTATACGTATTTAAAACTATGCCAAGACAGATAAAAATTTTACCATAGATTCTGGTGAAGTTTTAGTATTATTATTAGTTTCTATGTTAGTATTATTACTAGTTAGGTATCGCGCACATCGCCTACTAGCGTATCGATTGTATCGCCTTCTATTTTCAAATGAAAGCACTGTCGATATCTAAACCGATAAGTTGGACTGACATTTTGCAAGCTTAGAACAATGGTGAGTCAACTTCTGCCGCTGTCTCTGTGATGACTCTGAAGAGCGGCCGTCCTTTCTGAATCATTGTTTCCGAGAAATGGGTTCATTGATTCAACATCCACTAAGCAATAGTTGTGTGAAAAAACATTACCAACTGTCTCCATTGTTAGTCATATTTAAGACTATTCTAAAAGCAATCCACTTTATCAATAGGTTCTGGTGAAGGTTATTATTTTTATTAGTTTCTCTGTTAGTAACATTACTAGTACAGTATAATTAGTTAGTGTTACCCGGTCTTAATCAGCAAGTTGAAGTAATCTGGACTGTTCGCTCAGTTTTGTAACCAGTTTACAGCAACCTTTTGCTACCTAAAAGAGCTGTGAATAGTTCTTTGGGCATGATATATATATATATATATAACCTATGCGTGGTTCTAAGACGATTGCTCATAGTAAAATCGTTCATACGCCGCGACAAATTAAGTTTTCAGTGAATTCAAGCAATTAATTAAAATAGTCAACAGTTGCTAATTGTAAAATAAGTGAAAATTAGTGATATTTACTCTATTGAACCCGAGAAGTTTACCCGTCCTAAGATGGTTAAGTTAGGGAGAAGCTACCGTTTAATCTCTTCACATCAGCTTCCCATCCCACCAATCGTCCCAGTTTTGCACCTTTCCAGTTTACATTCCCACTCTTCCCTTTTCTTCACTGCCACTACCACTTCCTCCACTTCTAATTGGAGCTTCCCCACCCTTCCACAACAATATTCACAGTACGTCGGACTCGCGTGCGTTATAATTTGTAACAGCGCCACCTTATGCGAATTGAGTTATAATCTGCGTAACAGATTGTTGACATGATGGATGACATACATTTCTCTTCTATTATATGTATTAATGACGGGTGCGTAAAGATAAAACAGCTAAAATCACAGACGTTGCGCAACGCAGCGACATAGTGTACTTTCTCGCCATGTAGTATGCAATGCTTATGTAATCGAATTCATTGTAAACGTTTGTTTTCCTAAACCTTGGATATCCATGTCAAAACTTGCCTTCAGACATGTATCTTATCCATAAGTAAAATTACACTTCTTGAAAACTCGATCGTTGCAAATGGTTGCATGTATGTAGTACATGTATCAGTGCAACTGTTTTCTATTGTCTTTTAAGTACCTCAAAAAGCGCTGCCTAAGTTATGATATGATGTTAAATCTCATTTACAATAGGTATTTTATCCATTAAGTAAAACAATACACGCAAAATAGAAGTGAAAGACACCAATACAATATACGCAACTTATGCACACAAACAGAGCCATTTTGCGCGTGATCAGTCATGGGTTGGAACACCTGGAGCCACAAACGCAGGCGCGCACACGCACACGCACACACACACACACACACGCGTGAGGCTCGACCCTGTACTCTTCGCCCTTCCATGCTGAGCGCTCTACCAATCGGTATATGTCACACACAGGCTATATCGTACACATATGATAAATTTGTATTGTGTATTTATTGCCCATCACCGTTTTTTCTTGTAGGAAGGCAGAGTTACTGGATCTGTCGTTGTCTTTCCACTTGGCTTGTGGTAGCGTGTCTGAAATTCTTCATTGCTTGACGGAATTGAATGGTTAGCCAACTGTTAACAAACAGTTTGTGATGTTATAGATATCTGCAATAATTATTTGATTAATTATAAGGTAATTAATTATTAAATAGTGACATAGAAGCTGTTTAATTTGTTTGCACAACTGCTGCTAATACTGCTGTCAAATTTTATTATTTTCATATTTGCATATTTCAATAGTTGTTGATTAATCAAGTTATGTTTTATTTTTTAGTTTCTACTGTGCAAATTGACTGCAGTAATTTGCTTTCAAACATAGACCAAGTGAGAAGAAGACTTCTTGAGAAAAACAGTGAGTAACAGGCTTGAATTTGTCTCCGTTCTGTTGTTAATTTTTCAAATTTTATAGATAAGGTACCTCTATAAGATATGTGCGATAGGAATATTTTAGCAACCTAAGAAAAAATTTGTAAACTTCTTTTAGTTTTGACGTGAATTGGTGTGTCAATTTGATAGGATTAACTATAAGGGCCTACCTTTTTGATAAGAACTTTCTTGGTGAAAAGTAGTGGCAGAATAGAGCATTGAAAGACTTGCTTAAATGGGTTTTGCTTATAGGAGAGGATGTATACTTCAATTAGAGAAGTGAAGAAGATTCAAGATATGGAAAATTATAAAAGTTAGTTAAATTTTGGGACACACTCGCTGACTGGTTAGAGCGTTTGTCTTGTAATGTGCAGGGTAGGGAAGCCTAAAATCATCACATGAGACAGTTACTGTTTAGGGACCTTGAGCAAGTCCTTCATTAACAATTGCTGAGCAACATTTATTTATCGTTGTGCTTAGTGGATTCTTAATAATAATTCGTAATAATCATATGGAAATAATTAATATATGGAAATAATGTAAGCTATGAAACTGAATCATTTTCAAATGAGCAGAATTAGGAAGAATTATGGAAAAGAGATTTAGAAATCACAGTCTTATGTAGGAAGGCTTGAGTTTGGAAGGCACGACATAATGATAGAGATGACTGTTCACTGCATCAGTTGTTGTCTGGGTAGAGTCCTGCTCTGTCTGACCTGTTGTCATGCCAGCTGTTCAGTTAAGTTCTGCACTTGCACAGTTAATACAACAATACAACTGCATTTGATATTGCCGTCCTTCCAAAATTCTGAAGTTTACACTGACCATACAACAGAAATGCAATGGCACTGAGCAATAGTGCATGAAGGAGTTGCTCAAGGTCTCTCACTCATTGACCGCCTTCATGGAGGCTCGAGCCAGTACTGTGAGTGTTCCACGTTATAGTTAAATGTGATAGTTTGTATTACTACCTATTGTTAATTCTGCAATTGCACAGTTAATTGACACTGAACCCCATCTAATTGTTAAAACTGCCCACTTGAATTTAATATGTCATAGGAAATTTTAGGTAAACATGTTGTTGGAACTTGGGTTACTCCTTGCTTTGTAAAACTCACAGTTTGATGTTTCATTAATCAATTTGTTCTTTGTCTTAGCACGATATCTGAAAGTGAATCTGTTGGGCTGTGATGCAGAAGGAGCCGCAAATCAAGATCCACGCAGTGTACTTGAAACTAACTGGAAACAATCCGGCAACTTTAAGTTTATTTCTGTTAGTCATTTAGTTTCCATATGCACTTGTACTTAACTTTAATTCTCAGTTTTATATTTGCTTTTTACTTTCTTGTAAACTACTTAATATTGTTTGTACTGTTTTAGCGTTTTCAACAAAGCCTGGTGAGACGAAAGTAAACTTTGTGTTTGAATGTTCAGACTGGGCAGAATTTACGAAAATCAAAATTAAGGTTTGATTTTGAGACGCCCTTTCATATAGTATTTTGAATTTAATAATCTTCATGACCATAATCACTATCATCGCCGTCGTCATCTTCGTCATCAGAATCATCGTTGCTATCATCACCTTGTTTGCATCATGCCATATTATCTCGCATAGCTTAGTATCAAAGACATTCATGGCATCTGTTACGAGTTATGTTTTTCTAAAACTAGTTTCTTTGTTTTAAGTCATTTCTGGATGTTTATTTTTATTGTTTAGGTTGAAAGTGGGAAATCTGCACCTAGTCATGGATTCATATTTGTTCTTTCCGAATGGTTAGTCTAATGTTGCAAAGAGCAGAAATTTTTTATTGTAAATTATTTCAAGCCTATTTTGCAGGACATATGAAACCGTTATGACAATATTCTTATCTATTGTGTGTAATGTGTCATATTATATGACATTGCTATGAGGTCCAGAGAGACTCTAAAACAGTGATGTCTGATAACGACCGCTACTGTAGTGCGGCTAGAAAGCTCCTTGTCCATAAACTGTCTGATATCAAAGCACATTCAATGTTGTCTACTGCCAAAGAAGTTTGCATGATTGCTGTAAAAGCCCACTACTTATATGAAATAGTGCTGAAGTGGTTGCGTTTTTGTAAACAAAGTAAAATTCATGTGTCCATAATACAATATTATGCAGATAATAATTTTTGGAATACATGTTGTTTATCATTGGTAGTTGTTTTAGTGATTGTGATACTAACTACCCTGGATTATGGAGAGAATGTTTGACTGATTGATTTTTTAATTATTGTTGATTGGTTTACAAAGTGAGTAACAGCTGATGAGTGTGCAGTTATGTCTTTCCAGGCATGTTGATGAAGACTCCAGTTTGAAGAAGGAGCTGAAAATGTTTTCCCTGTATGACAACTGGAAGTTTTCCCTATATGACAACTGGACAGAGTCTGACTACAAGAGTCAGAGTTTAAAAAGGTGAATTATTGAAATCATCATTAAATCAACCTGTTGATTGATTTAGTCAGTGAAGTCACCATTAAATCAACTGATTGAGTAGTCAATCAAATCATTGATAGACCATTCTGTGGATTGAGAGAAATCATTGTTTAATCAATATATTGTGATTCAGGTCTTTTATACTTGGTGAAATCAATTAGTGATGTTTGTTAAATTTAGTGTATTTGCATTAGTTGTATTAATCTGTGCCTTATAAATCTTTATGTAATATTAATAATAAGATCTAGTTGACTTTGTTTAAAAGGTTGATAGGTGGAAGCTATTGAATTTGGATGAATTGCAGTGTATTTACTTGAATTAACTCATGGGCAGGTAGGTATTTGGGTTACTTGTCTGTTAGAAGTAGTAAAATTATATGCGGTTCAATCATTCAGACCAAACACGTTTTGCTTACGTTTGCGTACTTTATATATTGCATTTATTCAGTATGGTGCATTTTTCTTGATTTGGCTGTTTTGTAGGGAAGTCAGTGATCCAGAGTCTCTGCTGTAAATTTATTCATTTAATTAATGATTAGCTTGGTACCGCTACTCTTCTATGACAAGAAAAATATAAACTGGTCCTGTAACCTAGGTAGCAAATAAAAAAGGCGTTTTTGTGAAAACTTGAGTGATTGAAATTAATATCTTGCAGGGATGAAGTTGATGTTGTGCTTGACAACCCAGTCGTTGGCAAAGTAAAGTATGTCTTCAATGCAAAGGATAAAATGTTATACATCGAGTTTCTTGTACACTAGATCCTCAGCTGGAAGATCTTCTTAATGTAATATATTTTGAAATTTATATAGAGCCACTCCTGGATAAACTCATAAGGGATGCTTTACTACCTTCATTCATTCACTTATTCAGATTATTTATATAGCACATCACCAAGATAATCTATTCGGAAGTTCTCCAAACCCAACCTGAGGAGAGAAAACAGTTTTTTCAAGTGTTTGTAGAAAGTACCTACAGACTCCCTAGCTAAGACAACATGCAGATCCAAAGGAAGACCATTAAATGCCATGCTGCTTGTTGGACGAACCAGAACCACTGAAAAACACAACGCTGCATTGTTGAGATGCATCAGCAAAAGAAACAGTGGAGCCGTTCTGCTTGCCTGAATGATAGCAGAATGCTGGTAGTAATGCACATTAAAAATCGAAATTTATATTAGTATCTTCTAACTAAAAAATGTGGAATGATTTACTATTTACTTAGTATTGATTGATAAGTTTAGTAATAGTGTGTGTTACTTGATGATTGTTCAGTAGTGAATGCTATTGCAGTTTATTGTGGTGAAATTCTTGGAGCCAAGAGATGCAGGTGTGGATCATCTGGGAATTGTTGGCATCAAGTTCTACGGCGTTCAGATAACAACAGGTTTTGGCCTTCTGGTAAGATTCTCGTCTCTTATCACTAGTATTACCAGATCATTCAAATGCATATATTGTCTGTTTATATGTTTGTATGTATGTGTGACAAAAACTGTCTGTATCAAATAAAGCGCAATTATTAGCTATTAATGTTACAAAGCGTACCTTTCTTGAAAAGGAAAGGAAAGGAAAAGCTGTCATAAACTTCCAAAAAGCGTTTGACTCCATCAGAAGCGATGTAATTCGGGTGGTGCTAACATAATCGATGTAGGAAGAGGCTGATGCAAATGATCCAAAATGTTTTAAATATGCAAAGTCCACGGTCAGAGTAGACAAATAACTGGATGAGTGGTTCAACATCTCAAGAGGCGCAAAGCAGAGGGATCATAATAGCTCGCCAGCAATATTCATTTCATCTATGGAAAGAGTGATGGACAAAATCCAAGGCAGTGGAACAAGAATTACCGTACATGGTAACAGAATCAACAACCTCAAGTTTGCGGACGACATAGACCTGATTGAAGGACAAATAAAAACCATAGAAGTAAATGTGGATATTCTCCAAAGAGAAGGGAAAGCTGAAATAAAATAAAATCACTGATATTTTGGATGAAAGTGAACATGATCTCAGTGGAAGTGTATGGCGAGGAGGTTCTGAATGTGGGAGAATTTGTCTAACTGGGAGGCCTGCTGACTTGGACTTTATTTCACGGGTCCTTTATAAGGGCATATTCTAAAATTTTCATAAGTATCTGCTTCTCCCATAGTACCTTAGTAGGGAAGAGACCTGAAATATCCTTGTTAATGACATTAGCTATTTGCTTACTGTAACAAGTTGCATTTGAGACAGCTTGGTTTCATGATTAAACGAATATTGATTGATTGATTGATTGGAATAATGATGAGGCAAAGGATAGAATTTATATTTAAGATTTTGTGTTTTTGGTGATTGTAGGAGCAGCAGATAAGCCGTTCTTTGTTGACTGCTAAGCCAATGGAATCTAATCAGATGGCTATTCAGGCTGTTCTTCGGTTTCTCCTCTTCGTTTTCTCTTGTCAGGTTTGTTCATCATTATGTTTGCGGTAGTGCGGCTATCATGGAAATGCTATCAGTCAGTAGGCTAGCATTAGGATCTAGCCCAAGTGGGCATACCATTGAATGGAGGTAACTGTTTTGTAATGTAATATGATATAGATATATTTAATGGAAGATTTGTGTGTACCCATTCAAACTTCTTTAAGTCCAAGGAATCTTGGTCCATTGGTGTTATGGTATGTTTGCCGTGGCAAACATAATCATGAACACCAAAGGGCATGACCATTGGTGGAAGTGACGGTGCTGGTAGTCGTGACATTTGTCAATTTTAGTAGTTTTGATATTGACAGGCATGGAAAAAACAGTCTGTTGCTAAAGAAATTTACCACTTCAGTCGTGAAAGTTTCGTCACTATTGACAAGAAAACTGGAATTGTTGCGTAAGTTACTTTTCTTACCAGTTACATTATTAACAAGGGTATTTGAATTTAACATGATCATTTATTATGACAAGACTTACTCTGTCTGAAAATTCTCCATTGAACAGTGAATCAAGGACTATGTCAAATGGAGATGACACATTCTGATATACTTTAGCTTCTTACTGTTATTGTTATGGGGGAAGGGGTTTAGGTGAATGGTTAACACTCTGGCACGAAAATCAGAAGATTAACATGGACACAGGATCGATTTCCGCTACCCTCCTAAAGGTCGACTCAGCCTTTAATTCGCCAGATGGCATTGGTAAAATGAGCAGTATGGCAGATGGATGCCTTTTATGGCTGCCTTACAGTTAAATTCGATTCCTATAATAACTTGTGATCATCAGTTCATACTATGACTTGTAATCATACTGTGTTCATGTCTGTTTAAATCAATAAATGATATTGGGTGATAATCCGCTGGGGCAATGAGTTTCATTACCTTTGCCACAGGAGGATCAGTGGATCACTGCTATTTTCCAATGTGATGGAACATGAGAGGAACTGAGTCTGAGCGAGAGGTTATTCAGATAAGCGATGACATCACAATAGATTGGTGCTGCCAGTCACAAGTATCATGTCGGGAAACCGTGTGCTCCATCGGTCGTATGGTGCAGGTGGTCCAGCAACTGGAACGTCCGTAACTCTGAAAATATTGTTTTACGCAGTCAACCGGTAGGCTGGGCAGGTGTAGTCGCCATCTGTCAACACTGAAGTGTACTAATCATTCAAGCAATCCTCCATGATTGTGTTCTCAGGGTTGAACGATGACTACCCCTTAATGTTTTTCATTCATTTGATGGCGCTGAGTTGATACTTCTGTTTCGAGACAGGAATACAGAGTTGTCATATTTATTCTGGGGCTGCATCTTGGTTCTTCATTTGCTGTTCTGTTTTCAGCTACAATCCTCCATCACACTTCAGTGTTTCTACTCTGATGGCAAAGTTGCCTTTCTCTAAAGATTGTCCATACTTTGAGATAGGTACAATTCTCAATTCTTTTACAGTTCAGTTTGAACAATGGCAACAATTAAAATGACAACAGCGATAGTAACAACAATAACAATAATCTTAATATAATAAAGCGAGTCTTATGGCTTCATAACTCACCTGAAGGGAGTCAAAACTTTTACTGTGAAGATGGATGTTTTGTATGAGTAGTAGTAGTAGTAGCAGCAGCAGCAGTAGTAGTTATAGTTGTTGTAGTAGTAGTAGTTATTGTAATAATAATAATAATAATACTAGTAATAGTTATAATTGATATTACATGTTTGTAATTATCAAGCACCACTACATATTAATGAAGCATCAATCAACGGTTCCGACCAATTGTGAGTAAAGACCTTGCTTAAGGTCCCTAACAGTAACATCTTAAGTGAAGTTTGAACCCATTCTATTCGCTCAGCAAGGTTGATTGGAGCAACCAATCAGCTACAGTGTCTAGTTTTGAAGGTGTCTACTGTTGGTGAAATCTTGACATTCTCAGAAAAGCTGATACACTTGTTGTTTAGTCAGAAGAAACCATACCTGGGAATGTCTGAAGTTTTACACACTACCAGCGGGGTGACCTGGACAATCACCCCTAAATACCTCTCAGACTACATGCAAAAGCCATTATCTGCATCCTCATCTCGCTCATTGTGCTCTGCTGATCGTCTTGAACTTTTTGTTCCCAGGACTAGGTCTGCTCTCGCCCAACATCGGGCGTTTGCTGTGGTTGGTCCCTCCATTTGGAATGACCTTCCTCCTTCACTAAGGGCTAAGCTAATGACGCATTTCTCCTCATCAGTCTCTCATTGTTGAAAGGCATTTCTGAATAGTCATTCTGTGAGAGGCGCTATATAAATCTATAGATACGATACCATTCCTAGAAATAACCATGAAATGCTTTGCTGTTTTTGTTGGTTGACCCTTGTAATAAAAATTAATGTCTGTAGAGTTACCATTGTCCATCATCTGCTAGTTTAATTCTTATTCCACACAAAATAAATTTTCCTTTTATTATTAGGCTAGATATTTGTCCCTCATAGGACGGTCAAGTTTAGCGAGATCTGTCGGGCCACTTGAAATCAGCCCTCTTCTCCCCATTCCCATTTCCGTTCCTTTCCACTTTCACTCCCATCCCAGCCCTTTTCCCATTCCTCTCCCCTTCTTCATCCCATTCCTCTTCACCTCCCTCCCCTTCCAACATGAAATGCAAAGTCAGAAAGGAGCAGCTTTAGATAGCAGTCGAAAGTCGGTGCATTCAAACCCAATATGGTGATTAATGAGAATTGGCAAGAAACGTATTAAAAGTGACAAAGAATTCCTTAAATGAGAATTGGGTAAACGTGTTGTTTAGCGTGGTAAATTATTCGTCCATTGTAGCATTATTATTTTTCACAAAGCCAACTTCTACTTTGGCAAGAATCCTTTTTATTATCCATCTAGTTTAACTTGTGGGAATCTTGCTTGATTGATTGAGCCACAGGCTAAAAAGTCAAATCTTGCGACGACTAGTTCGATCACTTACAATCATTCAATCGTCGTGAAACTTGGCAGATAGACTGGCCCTCGCACACACTTCATTCTATCAAAATTTCAGCTCCCCAAAAAAGGCTAGCTTATAGAATCGGGGACTCAACTTTTCGAATCGGGGAATCCCCTTTTCCGACACGCAGCGTTGCCATTGGCCAGCGTTGCCATTGGCTGCAACAGAAACGGGCGCGCTGCATCATTAAACGGACGCTATGTTGTAAAATGAACGCGGACTATATATTTGTAGAGGTAACTGCTTCATAAGACGCATTATAGGATACTAGATGGATATAGTAAAAAAACTTTGTTTTTACGGGCTGTATTTTATTATCAGTCCAGCTTCTGTTTAAGAACACTTATTTTCATCAATAAAATTTCTATTTAATTGAGAATCATTTTTCATCAATCAAGCTTCTATTTAAGCAAGATTCTTTTCATCAGTCTGACTTATATTTAGCAAGAATTTTTTGCGTCAATCCAATGTTTTCGACCAACGCTGAAACCCGTGCAATTGCCACTTAAATACACTAAAATGCAGGTTTACTGGGGACAGATGGGACCGACATTTTTGTTTAACTATATTATTAATAGTTTTTGTGACTGTGTATTCGATTTGACCCTTGAACTTTGACCTGTGAACTTTCAGCGATTGCCAACCGTGGCGAAACTGGAGCCATCAGCGTTGGAGCTGCTCCCCAGGACCTTGGAAATGGGCGTCATCCAGGCTGGGAGACTCATTCGTATGGTTATCATGGCGATGATGGATGGTGAGGCAATGCCCGTGTCAACGTAACAATATATATCATTTATATATTTTGTAATAATTACCAAGCTCATAATGTAATGTAATTAGTAATTTATATAGCGCCGCTCACAGCCGAGGCCATTCAGTAGCGCTCGAACATTGTGCCACTTCATGGAAACTGCAGAGCAACGCTTTTGACCGAAAATACGAAATCGTTATTGAGAAACGACCTTGTAGGCAGTAAATTGAAGTCAGTGTTCTTCTTATGTTGTATAAGTTAATAGGTGATGATGATGATGATGATGATGATGATGATGATGATGATTATGGCGATGAGTTGATGATGATGATCATCATTATCATGCTCATTATTATTTTGGATATCCACAACAAAGCTGGTTACGGTGACAATGATGTGATTGTGATGATCTGAGCATCGTTATGGCTCCTTTTGAGTGTCCAAGGCCCAAGGACTTCTAGCTTGGCTTAACTGATGTTAGAATTCTAAGACAAATGACAAATCGCTGTGTATGCAAAGTGAGCTTATGCAGATGATGATGGCGTTGATGGTGGTGGTGATGACAGAAGTGGCAAAGATGGCATAAACTGTAATTTGTGACTTGACTCTGTGTGCTTATTTGTCGTCATGTAGGTTGCATGTGGATGGAAGTTCACTTAGCAATAGGACACCGTTTAAATGTACAACTGGTGACAGGATGGGCTGTGGAGTTGAGTTTGAGGGCAACAAGATTAAGACTGTCTACTTTACCAAGAATGGTGAAAGGGTAAGTTGTGATTGGAGTTTTACTGAGGATTTATATAATTACATCTGGATTTCTGAATTCTTGTATTTATGGACGACATTTCTACACCCATTCGTCCAGCCCTGCATCTGATGAAGGTTTGGGTCTAAAATGGGCGATTTGCCCTCATGTCTACAACAGTCTTCCTCCAACTGTTCAGAAGTTTCCCAGAGCAGTTGAAAATCTACTTTAAGTCCTAGCATTTGTGCTGACAGTTGACATTGTGAAGTATGCTAGCTTCTATGAGTAGCTTCTTGCTATATAAATTGTTGCATTTGCAATTGGGTATAATAAGTCATGTTTGTTGCTTTCGTCAGTCAAAGCTTTCGAGTTTCCTGCTAGCCACCTCGCATAGCACCCTCGCTGATACATTGCTCCTAATGATACTTTCAATAGTGATGGATTAGCCTTAACCAGTTATTTTTATTCATCTACTTACCCGTTTGCCAGATGCCTAGAAGTAAGTAGCCCCAGCTTTAATCATACCTTTCTATACCTCTGCCATTACAGTACTGTGGTCTTGTCGTTGCGTGGTGAACATTCAATGACCTATTTGAGTTATCAACAATTTTTGGTACAGAGATTACAACACATAAGTATCGAATCGAGAATGAACTCAAGAGGCCCGTAACTTAACTTTATGTATGACATGAAATCAGCAAATGTGGACGGGTTATGCACAATAACAGAGGTGGTCAACCAGTTTAGGGAACTATGAAGAATGAGTAGGAATCGGAGAAAGGCCATCTGCTCATGCACCCCATTTGATTTAGTGGGCATCAAACTGTTGAGCTTACGTCCATAAACCGATTTTGGTGAAGAATGCTCGCAGAAATGTGAAGTTAAAAACTGCTGGGATGATTCTATTAAATGAAATGAAAAGATAAACATTTCATTACATCTGTCCAAGGATGTCTAAAAATGAAAGCAGCAATAAACTAGATTCTGGTGCTATATAATTCATCATTCTTAAATTCATTATTCGGTGACTACCTTAGTAAAATATTTTCTGTTATCATTGTGTGTTAGGTACATGAATATTCATCAGACGTGGCAAACCCACCCGGTGGCTTGTTTCCTACAGTTGGTATGCATAACATTGGGGAGAAGGTTCGTCTCTTAAGCAAGGAGCCTTGGCGATTCAGTGACAAACCAGTTGAAAAGGTTGTAGAAATAATCTTTGATATGCAACTTATTGGCAGCAAAGCATTAAAGTGCATTTTGAATAAGTACTAGGTTTGTCTGAGTTGAAGTGCAGTATTAACTCATGCAAAATATTTTTTAATAGCTTAAATCAAAATTACTCCGGCATGACAGAGACTTTGATTGCCAATAGGTGAACTTCCATTGGCCTCATGACTAGCATGTGGCACCAGCATGCCAGCCAAGCACGCTTAAAGAAGTCGAAAATCCATGCTTTATTACCCTATCGTGCACTAGTTCATCAGTACACTGATCATAGGCTAATTTTGTGACTAATATTTTGCAGGTGATTGATATATCTATCGCCTGTCTACTAAAAAATGTCCATTGTGCAATCTTTGTAATGCATTGGAGATGGTGGCCTCTGACCCCAGTCTTCGTCAAACTCTATGAGACCTTGGCTGAAACAGTTGAGAATATATCTGAGCTCTGATTGACTCGAGAACTTGTGGAGTGGATAGAAGCGGACAGCAATATCAGGAGCTTATTGAACTTGTGCTGTGCCTCTGACAGGTTTGGGCACTCGATGGCTGATTCAGCACTTTTGAAATTACTGGGTTCGTCTCTTCTTAGTCCATGATCTCAAAACTGAAGTTGAAGCTGTATTGTATAACCATGTAAAGTTGGAGACTATGTGGAAAGTGTTTCCAGCTGTTAGCTTACTGTGTCATGTTTCCACACCAGCGACATATCCTTTAGTGGTCCTCAGCGATGTTGATTCAGATTAATAATTATCATGCTCATCTATGTTTTCATATGGTTTCGCTGGTGTGGTGGTGATAATGATGACGTCACAGATGCAGATGAGACATGGTAGACGTATAGGTATGAGTTTGAGCCTCCTTGAGGTGGTTACATGTGAAGCAATGTTGAGCAAATCCTTCAGTCACAATTGCTCAGCCATCGATTGATGCATGGTCAATAGACAATAATACTAATAATAATAATAATAATAATAATAACAAATAGTAAATAATAAAAATAAATAATAATAATAATAATAACAAATAGTAAATAACAAAAAATAATAATAATAATTATGTCTTACCATTTTCTTAATGTCGAATAGAGTTTTCTAAATATTGTCTTTGTGTGTGAGGTTGCAATTGAATCTTGAAACAGAAGTTTGAATTAGTTTCAGGTGAGGACTTTGGTGGCTCCAGGAAGCGATTTCATAAATCCTAACCACCTTGACTTATCCAATGTGTCAATTGAAACGCTGTGGAAAACATACAAGCAATTTCCTGAAAAGTAAGAGAAATTCATTTCATTATGCTGCTTCTTTGTCTTATGGTACCAGGAGTTTGGATAATCTGAAGAGAATGCCTGATGCACTTTCACTGATTTTAAAGAGAGGTTGGTAACGATCTTAAATGTAAAATTGCTAGATGTGCTGCCAATTTAGTATGGAATGACCTGCTGCTCGACTCTGACTTCTCCGGCTCCGCCTTTGATGACTTACCACCTGTCACCTACTTTGAAGTCTTTAATCTTCTCAAGAGCATGGTCCCTAAATCATCCCCAATGGACTTCATACCTACACCACTTATTGTCTCTTGTTCTGATGTTTTCTCCCACCTTATTGCACACTTGGCCAACCTGTCTTTTGCTGAAGGGTGTTTTCCGTCATGCTTCAAATCTGCTCTAGTCACGCCTTTACTTAAAAAACCCGACCTTGACACCAGCAACCTTTCTAACTTTAGACCTATCTCTAACCTCAATAACATTTCCAAGATCCTTGAACGTCTTTTTCTTACACGTATCAAGAAACACATCACTTCTTCACCTAACTTCAGCCCTTATCAGTCAGCTTACCGCGAAGGCTATTCCACTGAAACTGCTCTTGTCTCTACACTGGATAACATCTTCTCCTGTGTTGACAATGGTAAAGCCTGCCTCTCAGTATGTCTTGACCTCAGTGCAGCCTTCGACACCGTAGACCACCAGCTACTTCTTTCAAGACTAACCAAAAGCTTTGGTGTCTCTGGGACTGCCTTAAACTGGTTAGCTTCTTACCTGGGTGACCGTAGTCAGCAGGTAGGCATCGGTACCGCTCGGTCTGAGCCCACGCTTTGTACTGCTGGAGTACCACAAGGATCTGTACTCGGTCCTTTATTATTTACAGTCTTTACTTCCCCAATCAGTCATATAGCTAAGCACTTTGGAATCCAATTACAACAGTACGCGGATGATACTCAGCTACATATTGCTCTGTCACACACTGACCAGACTGGTAAACTAAAACTTGAAGAGTGCCTCTCATCTATGTATGCATGGTTCTGTTTCAATGGTTTGGCCATAAACCCAAACAAGTCTGAGGCAATTCTGTTCGGTTCAGGCCAACGTCTGCGTTCTTTCCCTTCACTTTCTAGTGTCGACCTGGCAGGCACTGCTGTGTCTCTTTTAGATAGGGTCAACTGGGGTAAACTGAACTAGGGGGTAATGTGAACTACTTTTGTTTTATATTTCTATAAAAATCAAATTAATTGATAAGTCACATTTTACTTACTGGTTGTCAGTGCAACAAGTTGGTTTGTTGATCAACACTTAAATAAAGGTAATAATTGCATGAAAACATGTGTTTGTAAAATGTTGAAGTTACAGTTTCAGAAAAGGCCGAAAAATCGCGATTCGAAACTTTGAAGATGCGTTTGGTCAAGGAGCCAATGTGGCTAAATGAAGTCATTTAAAATTATTTTCTACATGCTGGAACTGACAAATGTCATGTATGCAACCTTTCATATATCCTTTTTTGTATCCTTTGGAGTATTTATTTGTGTATCATGGGCTGTAGAAACAGTTCACATTACCCCTCGAAAACGGGGTAATGTGAACTATGTGGCACAACAACATTCAAGCTGTACTTGAGTGCACTGCTCACTACCTATACTCAAAAAAACAGCTTCTTGTCTCTAATGTCTGTTTTATTTGTTTTCAGGCTCAATATAACGCGATATTATTGTGAAAAATGCCAAGAACTTACAAACCTCGTCCCACTGCTGATTGTCGGAAGTGTGACTATAATAAAGACGATTTGTCAAAAGCAATTGATTCAGTTATTGGTGGAACTCTTTCATCTTATCAAGCAGCAGCGACATTTGGTGTGCCACGAGGAACTGTCGCACGCCACATTGCGTACTATAAACGTAATGGAACACTGCTTAAAATTGGACAGGGACGACCTACCATCTTGTCATACGATGAAGAGAAATTGTTGGTCACTATTCTACAGACCAGAGCTTCTGCTGGATTTCCAATGGACAAAGCAGATCTAATTGACCTCATTACAGAATATCTGCCAAATGTGGGAAAGGAAGCACTATTCCCTCACGGTAGACCTGGAGCAGACTGGTATGCAAACTTCATGAAGAGATGGCGTCAGGAACTGACCGTTCGTAAACCTGAACTACTGACATTAAGCCGTGCTCTTGCATGCAACAAAGCTGCAGTCGATGCATGGTTTAAATTGTTGGGTAACAAGCTGACAGAGCTGAATCTACATCATAGTCCTGCTCAGATCTTCAACTGTGATGAAAGTGGCTTAAGTTCGAATCCTGGTATGAGTAAGATAATCGCGAAGCGAGGTAGCAAAAATCCCGTCATGGTTGTACCTGGATCTGGCAAGGAGCAGTTCACTATTCTTGCTCTAGCCAGTGCATCCGGGAAACAGTATCCACCGTTTGTGGTTTTCAGTGGCAAGAATTTGTATGATATTTGGATGAGAGGAGGACCTGACAATGCACTGTACGGTACATCAGACAATGGTTGGATGGACACCAACCTGTTCTCCAACTGGTTCAAACAGGGCTTCTTGAAGTGGACCAAGGATTTGCCACGGCCATTGCTGCTTATTTTTGATGGTCACATGTCTCATATTTCTTTGGAAATCATAAATCTGGCCATACAAAATGAAACTCACTTGCTGTGTCTGCCACCACACTGTTCCCATCTGTTGCAGCCGTTAGACGTTGGTGTATTCAAACCAGCTAAAGACGAATGGAGAAAAATACTGAAACAGTGGTACAAGGAGTCACGCATGAAATGTATTGACAAAGGACAGTTCAGCAAGTTGTTGAAGGAGCTGTATGGAAAAATGAAGCCCCAGCATGCAGTCGCTGGTTTCTCCAAGTGTGGCATATATCCATATGATCCGACAGCAATAGCAGTTGATAAACTTGCTCCAGCTGCAACATTTGATGTTGAACCACCACAAGTTCATCCAAGTACATCAGGCACCGTAAGTTCAGGTCTTTCACAAGTGGATGTCAGCCCAAGTACTCCATCACGGGCTTCTCAACTGTCAACTGCAGTGGTAGGCCTACAGCCCAGCACACTGGGCGATAGTTCGCAACAGCCAGCAACACCGTCTAATCTTCAAGATACGCCTACACCTAATTCAGATTGTCTGAGCACCCCACACACAGCAATGAGAAAAGCAGTGCTTAATCAACTTAAATTGTGTAATGCTGCTGTCAGACAGAAGACTGTGAAGAGAAAAATTAGCAAGCAGTTTGGCGGTGAGTGTCTAACAGAAGAAGAAGGCAGGAAACGATTGGCTGAGAAGAGACAAATTCAAGAATCAACAGCAAAGAAAACAGCTGTCACGAATCCAAAGAAGATTGGCCTAGGTCTACGCGTAAAAGGATCAAAGAAAAAGGAAAGACCAGTAGAATCTGACAGTAGGCCTACAGCAACAGATGTAGAACCAGATAATGATGCACAACCAGACTTCGATTATAACATGTCAACTGTTACATCGGCCGAGACTGTGCTTGAGAACATGCCAACTACAGGCAAGAGGCATACAAACATTAGGCCTATTGTTGGTGACTTTGTAAAAGTTCAATATGAATCAGACTTCTACCCAGCTGAAGTGATGGCAATCAATGAAGATTTGTTCAAGTGCAATTGCATGATTTCAAGCAAGAGTGGATGGCGTTGGCCTGCTAAAAGGGACGAACTGTGGTACTCAGTTGATGACATAAAGAAAATGCTGGGTCAGCCTATACCTATCTCAAGCAGAGGAGTGTATAAGTTTGACAATTTTGCTCACTGAACTGGATTCTGGCAAAATAACCCATAAAGACATCTTCCAAGCTTAGACTGCATCTAGTCTGGACAATTTAGTTTAGTTCCGAACACAGTTCAGTGTTCCGAAATTTCATTTTGAGCGTTCGCTGTTCAGTAACTTTACTTTTGAGCTTGAACTGCATGACAGAACTTTTTAAAGCACTTACAGTAGTTCACATTAGCCCTGCCAATAACACAATTGGGGTATTTTGATTTTCCATGACATTTTCATTAGCAGTTCACATTACCCCGATCACGGGGTAATGTGAACTACCTCACAGGTATAAAAAAAATTGACACCAGCAAATCTATTGCTGATGTCAGAATGTAAACTGCAGATTCTTATAGCTGAATGTTATGGTGCATAAACAGAATATAAAAACTTTTGTATAAAAAGAAGTAACAACAAAAAAATTAAAGAATTTGTCAAAAGTAGTTCACATTACCCCGGTTGACCCTACTGTCAAAACACTTGGGGTAACCCTGGACAGTAAGCTCACCTTCCGACCACACATAACAAACCTTTGTAAATCTTGTTTCTACCACATCAGGGCAATACGTCACATCAGGTCGGCTCTAACTAAGAATACGTCTCAAACTATAGCCTGTTCACTTGTATCCTCTCGTCTTGATTATGCTAATTCCCTTTTTGTGGGTGTCTCAAACCTTGAACTCAAAAGGCTGCAACGAATCCAAAACTCCTTAGCTCGTGTAGTGATGCGTGTCCCACTACGAACATGCTCCTCAGTCCTACTCCACGAGCTGCATTGGCTTCCTGTTGAATTCAGAATAAAATTTAAATTGGCCTGTTTGACCTACAAAGCCCTCAGCACCAGCACACCTACCTATATTCATGCACTACTAACTCCTTACATCCCTCCTCGTTGCCTGCGATCATCAAGTACAGGTCTTCTAGCTGAGCCGCGATGCAGAACAGTTCTGGGCTCTCGTGCATTCCACGCCTCTGCTCCAAAGGAATGGAATCGACTACCACTTTCTCTTCGTAGCTCAACTTCACTTCCTTCCTTCAAAAGCGGCTCAAAACTCACTATTTCTCCTTGGCTTTCAAGGATTTAAAAATCTAAGTGCATCTTCACCTGGCGGCTGACTATCCGCGCCTCAGATTCACATTTCGGTGTGACCTTGCACGCGTTACAAATTTATTTAATAATAATAATAATAATAATAATCATATATTCTGGAGGAGTGAGCTCAGAATAACTTTGTGTTCTTTACCAAAACGAATAGACGTGCATTGACGAAACAAGCATCACTCAATACTTAGAGTTAGAAAGTAGTTCAGTACCTGCTATAAACCCAGTGCATCATCAGCCTCTTGCTAAAGTTTCACAGAATCCAACATGACACAATACATGCCAATGCAGATATAGAACGAAATGGAGCACTGCATGCCGAGCACCAATTATTATCCAACAAAGTAATCTAATCTAGAGACTTCTAAAAATGCTTTTCAGAACTGCTCTAATTTTTCATTATTGTTATAATCGTGCTTACTTATTACTGTTAAGGTGTGTTTTGGTGTCTGTAGGATGGATCAAAGTGTTTTTCTTCAGTTAATAAATTCAACGTTGCCACATCTAAAGCCGAATTCAAACAACGTCAAGGTATGTCTGAATCTGTTACTGCTTAATTCGTCAGCTAATTAGCAATAATTCTCTGACTGATGATTAATTGAATGAGTTAATGACTGAATAAATGAGTGACTGGCTGACTGATTGATTGATAGATTCATTTATTTGTTCATTCATGCATTCATTCAATTTCAAACACTGGACCGACTAAAGGACTTACTGTCTCAATGATTGATTGATTGATTGATTGATTTATTTATTAATCCATTGATTAATACTGATTTATTGACAATCAATTTTCAAATGGTTCGGTTCAAATGGGTGTGATTGTTTAGTGGTTAATGTTTTGGACTGTCAACTGATCGCACTGTTGGCAGGAAGATCAGACAGCGATGGAGAGGACTGGTCGTCTTATAACGAGACTAAGAAAATGAAGTCGGTAACACTTCCTATCCTGGCTGCCTATCAGGCTAACTCAAGGGACTGTTCTTTTTCTAATTCTTCTTCAGTTTGATTACCTTTATTGTTTTTGTTGCAGAATACGAGCGAAATCTTCGATCATCTATGTTATCTGTCAGATCGTAAGAACGAAATTGATGAAGAAGATGATATAGTCAGTAGAAGTGCAAAAGATATCATCAGAGATGGTGAATAAATTTAATTACCATTTCTATGCTCAAGATTTGACCATGTTTATGTTGTAATATAATGTGAAGAAATAGTTTATGCAGGTCAAAAGCAAAGCAGTTTGATGGATGCTTTGCTTAGTGTGGGACACACTAGTAGACAGTTGATTAGAGTGATCATCTTATAATGCAGAGCACGGGTTCGAGTCTCCCCTCAGTCCCCTGAACTGCCATCAAGGGACCTGGAGCAAGTCCTTCACTCACAATTGCTAAATGCCATTGATTAATGCTTGACCATTAGATTAACATGCTTTATAAATGCTTAATGATTATAATGACATTTAAAAGTAATAATAATTATATGAACAAGTAATGAAAATGAGGGACTTATATAAGCTGAGGAAGACTTTTGATTCTTGAAGATCTCCATGAACCGAACAAAATAAATACCTGACTATTGACCGTTGACCATTCATGTGATTCCAGTCTCTTTGAACAGCCAAAAACTGCAGTCATGATTATGGTCATCAAAGGTGTCGTCCTCCGTTCAATGGTGGTGACGACAATGATGATGATGACGATGGTGGATAATGATAATGATTCAGGTGAAGGTTTTGGTAATGATGATAATGATTATCACAGTATTATTTCCCAATTTGACTGAGCATTTTCCTTTTTTCTTGTGTTTAGGTCTTGATTTGTTCTTTCCATGTAAAGAAGCTCGACCAAAGATGCTCCTTGATCTTCTCCAGGAGTCATCTGTTAGTATAGGTTTATCATCCTCATTTTAACTACACATTTGCGTCATCAGACACAACTTAAATGATTTTGATATAGAGTTGTTGGCGCTGTGGATCTGTTGGCAAGCATGATGGAATTCACTTGTTTTATTAATGATTTGATATTTCTGTGTCTATGTATTGCCACTATCTCATGTCATGCTTATATTGATCATGCTAATTCATTTTTCGTGATGGAGTTAACGTTCCGTTCACATCTTTGCATTCACAGTTGAACCTGCATGCTCCTCATTACTAAGCATTGAACATGCTGCATATTAATTTAATTGATGCTTGCAACCCGATGGCAACTGATAGATTGTTCATGTTTAGAAATTGATGATATGGGATTTGGTGCTTTAATCTGCTTTAACTTCATCATTGACACTTGAAATTCCCTAAGGCAGTTGATAAGCATCTTCACCCATTGGCATTTGATTTTTTATGTTCTGAAATTCTTTTATGTTTGCCGAGTTACTACATTTTAACCAACCGACCTATATCTGATCTGCTTTCCATGCTTGCCCCTCAAACAAATAGATAATGTACTTGAACAGTGGATACTATGAATCTTGATGTGCTACACACCTGAACAGTGTTGGGCTCTCAGGAACTTGCTCAATTCACCGTTTCAAAGCTTGGGTATTCCCTGCCCAATTCTTGTCTTCTTCGGGCACCATTTCTAGATGCCGTTTTGGTCTAAACATAGGGCTGATCTATTTGAGCTTACAAGTTATCCTCTGGTTTCTCCGATTTGTTGGGTTTCAATCAGGCTTTTCCAATGAGTGATGATACTTTTATCTTGATTTCACTCAAATGTCTTGACCATTATCTAAAGGATGTCTTGGCCATTATGATATATTGGTGCTATAGAAGTTATTAGATTGGATTAGGAATTTATGATCTAGCATTTGGAGTTTTCTTCTTTTTGCAGGAGTCGTCATTGACCGGTTCTAAGCTGATCCTTTTGCAGTCTCTATGTAACTACTTCAGCACTGTTGACCTAGATATTCTGTTGCCACTGCCAGCCAAACCTTCAGGTCTGCCTGAGGTAACTTCTTATGTCGTTTAATTGTTCAGAGTGTAGATTATTTTAAATCACATTATTTTAAATCGCATTAAAACAACACAAGGGCGAGTGATATGTAGATGTTGAAAATGGCCAGACTGTTGATGGGATATTTCATGAAATGCGCTCTGTTCTGCAAAAACACCATCTTTTAATCCAATATAATAGGCCTACAGTGCAACTGAGTCCTATAGGCCCTATTGCCCTCTTTGCACAGTTCAATACTGCCCAAGTGGCAATATGATATAGGGATAGTAGAAATTCACTGCAGAAAAGTTCAAAATTTACGGTTGCATTTCTTTCTACAAAAAGAACTTACGTAAAAGTTGTGATTAAAATCATCTTCGACTTTTTCATCAATGCGACAAATTCTAGGTGGATTTGGCAAATTCATGTAAAGCATGAAAAAACGCTTTTATTTTGAACTAGTCGTAAGGTCCGACAGAACAATGAAGCAGTTATAAGAAAAATCGACAAACGTTTTCGCTATTTTGCTGAAGTGTAAGAAAAAACGTCCTGAATAAAATCGCGTCTGTATTTAATAACATCTAGTTAATATAATCATATCAGTAACATAGATCAAAGCAGCAACAAGCTGTGTAATGTCACGCTAAGTGTCATTGTGTCAACGTTCGGCACATAGTAAGTTTCTGCAATATTATTGTAGACCATCATTGCACGTTGCACCAAGTTTTTGTCTCTAACTTTGACGCCTGGACGAAACTTGTCAGTTCCGAAAGTCTTGTTGCATTAATTTTACAAAATTTGCTGAAAATCACGGCAATTAACGGCATTGGGGGAAATTCAAGGCATTCACGGCAAATGCCAAAAATCACGGAATTCACGGATTCCGTGACCTCGTGAATTTCTACTATCCCCTATCCCTACATCTTGATGGAACTTTGATGACTCTGAGCCATTGTGCATGGAGGACTTGCTCAAGGTCCTACACTGTGGTCGCAGGGGAGGCTCATACCCAAATCTCTGCGTTACAAGGCAGACCAATTAATAATTGTGTCCCAGAACCAGAATTACAATTACGTTGTTGTAAATTCCTATTACATTGTGCGATGTAGCTTCTTATTTGCTATTTTGCTGTTTTTTTTCTTTTATGTGGATTTCCCTTTCAAAGGATTTCAATTCTTCAAACATTTTTACCGTCATGGGAAAGCTTTTGTCCACTTCCTTCCGTGATTCCTTGGGTCTTTTTCAAGTCACGTCGAAGACTGGTGGATCCACTGTCGTTCGCAGGTCTGTACTTCTTTGCGACGAGACATTGTCTGGGAGGAAGAAATCTGAACACCTGTTTCATCTGTCAAAGCTTTCAATCAGCTACAGGTGCGATTGTTTGCCTGGGTTTCCCAGGAGTTGTCAAAGCCTCAAGAAGGAACTGATGATGTGGACAGGCTGGAGAAACTCATTCTCCACTGTGAGTCTTTAGTTCTTCACTTTTTCCAGTTAGTTGTTCACAATTCTGCTTAGTTATTAATTTCAAAATTACAACTGAAGAGGTGTAATATTATGCTTTAACAATTTAATGACTGAGTGTACTAAAAGCGCCTGGGAAATCAATGCAAATCATCATTAAAGTATTAAACGTTGAAGGATTGGCCAGGCATGTGAGTCTTAAAGATTTCAGTCTGTTCTTTTAGTTTTTCATTATTCCGCTTAGTTTTCCATTTAAGTCGTTTGTGTCATTTCTTGCTTAACTTAAAATTCATCTGTGCCGGATTACATTATCAACCATTGGCTGTCCATGTTTCAATGAACTCATGTTCTGGATGTTGACGTGATTGTGGCTCAGCTTTGGCGTGCCATTGGTTGATTGATTAATGCCTCGTGCTTTAGACACCAGCACTATAGAAATTACTAATTAATAATAATCAGTATAATAATAATAATATAATAATTCTCCATGATAATATCGTTTTGTGTCATATCTTGCCTAATTTAAAAATTATGGTGATTCACATTGCTTATCAACATTAGGCACCAAAACTATTTCAGCCTCAAAATATCCCCAGTACAAAAAGTATCGTTATAAGCAAGTTCTTGTTGCGCAATGACACAACTCCCAAAGACGAGTTTCTGTAGGTAGTAGTGGAAATTAGTCTTTGCTTTTGTTGGGCTTTAATATTGTGGTTTTTCTCTAGACTGCTGTCAGCTAATCAATCCAAAGGCTGAGTTTTTGACTCGAATGAAGATGCTCAAAGACTCTGATCTGGTCAGTATTTAGTTTCAATTGTACACCATTTCATCTACTTGTACGGCTGTTATGTATTGTTTATCTACAGATTGCTGTCAGCTAGCTCACTCCAAAGGCTGAACACTTTCTGACTCGAATTTTAATGCTCAAAGAATTGATCTGGTCAGTTAAACGCATGCATAATTAGCAATTGCACACCACTTCACTTACTCATCATGAGACACGGCAGCTGATTATGAGACACAATAGCCTATTATGATAACACTCGCCTTATCACTCGCCTTATCACGCCTTATCACACTGAAAATACAAGTTCGAGTGACTGTGCGTTTGAGCAAGTCCTTCACTGACAATTGCTTAATGCCATCAGTGGACGATTTTTCATTAAATAGTGGACTAGTGGTGTTAATTAGTGCGCAATAATAATTTAAGTACATATTTACAATATGTAAACACAATTATGAGCTGCTGCTGCAGAGGAGGACTGTCCAGAAATAGGAACAACAATGAAAATTAAGAGACAAAGCGTGAGCCTTTTAGAGGGAGACAGCATGAAAGGGAGAGACGGTGAGAGAGAAATGTTCGTGAATTTAATTTTCTCCCCAGACTAAGGAATTGCGGTTGATTTGTGTAGTTATTGGTTGAATTAGAGTGACAATAATTTATACTGACATCCTGTGGCTATTGATTGAGTGACTGATTGCATTGTGTTTCAATTTCAGAGGATACTTTTACCAGAGTTGGACACTTCCTTTCTTGCCACAACACTGCGCGAGTTGGTATGTTGCACTTATTTTACATCTATAACTATATACACTTGCTCAGGATCTATGGGTATGTTATAGAAAAAATTATAGACTTAAGCTTATATTCTTAATTTGTGAGTTCTACGACATTTTTTCTGAAGGAGTTGCCAATGCATACATTAATTCATGTATCAGCATACCATATATACCGGTACATGCATGCATTCTGCATGTCTTTATATGTAGGTATGCATGCATGGAAGCATACTGTAATAATAATAGTAGATTCTGTCATTGTAGATTCTCTTGTTGTCTGAGTTGGCCACAAAGTTGTCTTCCCGCCATAAAGCAAAATTGTTGGAGAATCTGAAGCCTGTAATGATGACAATTCGTAAATTGCTCTTCAAACTTCGAGACCTATTACCTTCGTTGGTATGATCCTGCAATGTGTTCGAATTCTTGGTTATATTTTTGCAAATTTTTTTAGGGTGGCTTTCTTTCGTGAAGATTTGCATGAACTTTAGTTTTTTATTGGCATTTATTCATTTATCTATCGCACGTATTACGTGCATATTGTCAGTCATATATCTGTGGCATGGATTTACATTTGCTAGGGGCCAAGACTCTGAATAGTCATTACTGCTAGAGGCGCTTTATAAATGTCCAGATACAGTACAATGAAGAATCATACAAAGATGAGAGTAAAATAGTGAGTCTTGACTAGAGATTTACAGTATGGTAATTCGAGCCTTTTGAGGTAGAGATACCAATTATACGAGGAGCCGAGCATTTGAAAGCACCTGATGCGACCATTGTCCTGAACAACAAGCAAGTGTCACAAGAATACAGCAGTCTAGGTTATTCCATTTGATGTTGACAGGATGAAAATCAAGGAGAAAAGCAAATGGAAAAGGAGCTGAGAACTTGGGAAGTTGATTCACCTCTAACAGATCGACCGAACAAAGTCAGCATGGTATGTGACTTGTTTTTGTTCTGGGGTGTTACTTCATCTAAATGGGTCATTCAAAATGGTCATTGTCATTCTAAATAGGTAATTTTTAATGGATCATTCTAAATCTATAATCGTCTGAATAGGTCATTTCAAAGTGTGTTTTTTATAGTTCTTTCAGTTTTTATAGCTCATTATATCAACTTTACTCAGGTTCCTATGATACCAAATTATTTTATAAACTCTCTGCATTTTTCCAAATGTTTCTTGTATTCTGTATATCGATGACTGGGTTCAGTCGAAAATCAAGCTGTGTTGATCATTTATCGGTGAATGTTATCTGAAACCTGTGATCTTATTGTTATTCAAATTGATCTGATTGTTAGTATCTTGTGTATAATTTTATGACATTCACAGTGTCCACAAAGCCAATGAGTTTTGAGGCATCTCTTAGCATGGATGTCAAACCTTTTTTCATGGCGGGCCAGTTACAATCGAGCAAGCGAGGGGCCATGGTGTCGAAGGCTCCTGAGCAAATGATGTAGGGATATGGAATGGTGCATCGGTGAGATATTTTTGTTAAACTAGAGTTTTATTTCGAATGCTCGTATAAAATCATATTCTTTACAAATTCGGGTCTTCTGAGGTGGACGATACAAACTATTTAAGGAGCTCAGCTGTTGTCATAAAAAACCCAGATCTGTACTACAATTTCATCCGATCTTGAATCTTATACTCTATATCAACAAGAATGTGTCAGAAGTCTGAGGGTGATATGGTGTTAGCCCTAAACCTATTTAAATCTTGTGATGGTAAGCTAAGATTCTGGGCTGTTGGTGCATCTTGCAATCTTAACAGGCATGCAATCTTACTGCATTTGATGTTCACAGAATGAAAATCAAGGATTGTGCAATTGGAAAAAGAACTTCAACTTGGGATCGTTGATTCTCCTCTTACAGATCGACCCAGCAATGTCAGTATGGTAGGTGACGTGTCATAATGTTTCTGTTCTGCATTATTACTTTATCCTGTCATTTTCAAAGTGTACTTGCCATTGTATTCATTCAGTTTTTAGAGCCAGTCTATTTCAACTTACCTTGATTCTTATAACTTTTCGTTATTTACTAAACTCGCTGCATTTTGTCAAGTTTGAAAATGTATGCTGTATATCTACTATCTGGGTCCGGAGTCGATATCAAGCTGTGTTGATCACGCTTAATGGATGAATGTTATCTGAAATTGATCTGATTGTTAGCATCAGTGACAAACCTATCTTATGTACAATTTAATGATATTCAGAGTGTCCAGAAAGCCAATGGGAAATGTGAGTTTTGAGGCATTTCTTAAAGGATGAGAAAGCCATTCAAGGGTCATATACCACCGTTTATGGTATATTATGCAAACCTTTGTAAGGTTATTGAAAGGCACTGCACATTAGCGTTTGAGATATAATTTACTCAGAAACCAAATTATAAACAAACTTTCCAGTTTTCAGTTAGAAACAGTGATATGAAAATCAGTTTCTTTAAAATCATTTGTGTGTCTTTACTGCATTGTTTTCTTGTCTTTAAAGACATTCTCGTGTGTTGGAGCGACACACTTTGAAGTGGAGTTTGACAAAAGATGTGAAACAGAAGAATCGTGAGTTTATCTGCCTGTTTTTGCAATCGTAATAATAAACTTAGGTTTCTAAAGCGCTACTCTATAGCTAAGAGAAGGGCTCATGCTTAATCACGAGAGCTGTGTTGATCTGTAGAAGCTCGCAGGAGCCAAACCTTCAATGTCACAAAACTTAAACTATTACTATTCTTTTATTTGGCACCACTATCTATGTAATACAAATATATTTGATATTACCCTCCTTCCAAAGCTCAGAAGTGCACTGTGCACACGACCGCATGAGAGAACATAGGTGGCACAGAGCAATTGTGTGTGAACGACTTGCTCAAGATCCTAATACGGTAACTGCCACGGGTGAGTCTCGTACACACGTGCTTTCTGTATTACAGGCCGAGCACTCTAACCAATCGGCGACCATGCCATGCTAATTATGGCACTACCTTTTAATGTTGGCCTACTCATGTCATTGGACTGTAATGTAATTAGATGTGCAACTGATAGGTGAAGTACTAATCTGTACGTTTTTCGATCAGATATGAATATCTGGAATTCGGTGATTCAAAAGGTGATCAACGTGTCTTCAGTGGCCAGGTTGGCCGCAGCATTTGGCCAATGAAAGTCCGATTTGAAGGAACCTCAACCATTAAGTTTACCTACACTAAGGATGTAAGCAACACCAGCTCTGCAGGTTACAATTTCAAGGTAAATTACAAACTTCCTTGATATGGATAGTACAGAACTTAAATAGAAATATTCAACAAGTCATATAGCTTTCTGTAAATGTGGGACATCATAGCCTTCTGGTTAGAGTGCCCATGTTGTAACGTATAGATTATGGGTTCAAGCCTCCTGTGAGAAGGGTACTGTGTTGGAAACTTGAGCCAGTTCTTTACTTAACATTTTACAATTGCTCATCCCCGTCGATTGTAAGTTGTGCGAAGCAAATTTTCTTCTACATGTCTTTTGTATTTAATGTCTACTTTTGAATGCATCTTTTTATTGTTGCTATTATACAGAAGATTTATTAAGCTCAAATTAACACTCATACCTAAATCTCTGCAGATGCACTAGTATGTTTAGTAAGATATAATTTTCTGTTATAATGTAATGTAATGTAACTTATATTGCGCGGGTGTCTAATGCACAAGGCATCAACCTATGGCACACCAAAACCAAGCCGTAATCAGGTCAACATCCAAAAGATCAGTCCGTAAGAGACAGAGAGACAGCCTACGGTGGATAAGCAATTTGAAAGAGGTAAGTTTTCAGCCGAGAACGAAATGACACAAGTGACTGAGCACAGCATACAGACACAGGAAGAGAGTTTCAAAAAGTAGGTCCAAATACTGAAAAAGCTTGTTTGCCAGGAACAGTTCTTGATTTTGGTATGACCAGACAAAGATGATCAGATGACATCATTGAATAATGATATGGCTGGAATAAGAACTGATTTTAAATATTGTGGTTGGCCAGAGTTTACAGTTTTATATACTATGAGCCCCAGTTTGAAACGAATTCTCTGCTGAACAGGAAGCCAATGCAAAGATTTAAGCACAGGGGTTATATGTTCATATTTGGATGTATTAGTTATGGCTCTAGCCAGAGAGTTCTGAACCCTTTGCAGCTTAAGCATGTTAGACTTATTGATACCAGTAAGAAGTGAATTACAATAATCTAGGCGACTGGAAACCAACGCATTTGCCAGAGATATTCTTGCAGACATTGGCACATGACGCCTAATTCTGCGTATGTCACGAATGAACATGTAGGATGACTTACGAATACTGTTTACATTTCCACTGAGAGACATGGTAGAATCAAAAACAACACCTAAGTTACGTGCAGCATTGGCCAAGTAAACATTTGAGTCACCCAGCTTCAGTGACTTAAGCCCATCAAATTTGTTAAGTTGCTGTGGAGTGCCCAGTAGCAGAAATTCAGTCTGATGGGTTAAGGAGGAGTTTATTGTATGCCATCCAGGACTGTACCTCATCAAAGACAGCAGACAACAGCTGTACAGATGAGTCACATGACAGACTGTCAAATGAAATGTAAATTTGAGTATCATCAGCATAGAAATTATATCTCAGCGAATGATATATAATATATATATATATATATATATATATATATAAATTGCTTTTGATAAGACAAGATAAGAATATATACAATTTATGAGCAGACATTAATATATATTATATAATATATATAAATTGTCTGCCTCATCCACTTATTTCATGATTTGTTTATAGGTAAAAGCAATGCAGACGAAAGTCAGTGATTTCCATTGGTTGTACGATATCTACCTCAGCTTCTGTCGTCTATTTGGCCGAATATCAGCATCTCTCTTAGACAAAGCGCATGGTAAGATTGACAATTAATGCTGAAGTCGTTATTTAAAGAGAGTACAGAGTCTTGCCTGCTTGTTTAACAATGGTGACATTTATAATGAAGCAACACTTATGGGTGTCAAAGGTAAAATTTCTGAAAAATATCATTGAGTTGTTGGAGCTGTTGTGATTATCATTGGTCACTCTAGCCAAGTAAGATAAGATAAGATAAGAATATTCATTATTTGACTGATTTCTATCTGCATTTTGGTGTTCAGACATGATAATAAACATACGTCATCAATAGAGCTAATCAAGGCAGTCAAATATTCTATAATCACACATATTATCCTAACTTCGAGACCTCAGATATCATCCTAATGATGAAAATATTCCTCATCATGCCATCTGCCGGAGGGATTGTGCGGTTAGGGAATAGATATGGATAGAGCACTTGACCTGTAACATAGTGAGCATAGGTTTGAGCCTCCATTTAGTATTTTATTAAGTAGGTATCTGGAGCAAGTTATTCATGCACAATTTCTTAGCTCCATTGATGTTCTGTATTGTGTTCGTATGTGCACTTCTGAACTTTGGAAGGAGGCCAATGTCAAAAGCAGGTGTTTGCTGTTCTGTTTCAGTTCTTCCTAATTCAGGGACTCCACAGGATAAATTGGAAATGCAGATGTATCGGAGTGAGCTCTGGACAACAATCTTTCGTGGAGGTCTTGTTGCTAAGAAGTTTGAACGATCGCTTTCTGGAAACTATGTACGTTCTATGCTAATTCGATTTAGCTGCTATAACATCACACTAGCTAGACTTTATTTAGGGAATGGAGAGTGAAGAGGTGTGTGAGCTAACAGTCGTGCTATTGTACACTGATTCATCCACTCAAATGTTTATTATGTGTATTTAACTGAACTAAACAAATTTTTATTGGTTACGATCAGTTTCATGAAAATATAGACAACCATGTTAGCCTAACATTTGGGTGTCTATACAATGATATTCTGGATGTTGACCTGCTTTCGGTTTTGGTTTGGGTGTACCATCGGCTGACACCTTGTACATTAGACACGAGCATTATAACAGCTGCTAATTAATCTACTCAACATGTCATTGCCGTCGCCTTCTGTGACACTTTGCTCGGCAAACCTCACAAGTTATAGCCTTTCCAGATGTGATCGTAATGTCTTGAGAAATTATTTTAAGAACCTGAGCCATCATATCCTGTGAGGGTGTAAACAACAGCAGCACATTAGCAACAAGGACAGCAGCAACAACAACAACAGCAACAACAAGGGTATCTGTGGCAACAGCAGCAGTAATAACAATAGCAACAACATCAGCAACAACAGCCCCAACAACAGCCGCAACAACAGCAGCAGTAACAGCATTCTTTTGGACTGATTTGATAGCATCAGCAGCCAAAACTTAATATAATCTGTGTGCATGGCAGTGAGTATCTATTGTCACTTAACTTTTGCTCTTTCTTTACTCTACTTAGCAGGTATGCTGCATATCTTTATGCAGAATTCACAACATTTGCACTCTGATGTTGCACTCTCCTGCTACGCATCTTAAAGTAAAGTTTTGAAAATCAAAGCTGCCAATGAATGTGCAAATTGTGCATCTCACACACGTGATGGGTTTAAATCTCTAAAGAATCTTCAGTGACCTTGCCATTTGCAAAGAAAACAGAGGACAAAAGAAACATGTGTTTTGATCATACTATTAACTTTTTTTATAAGCTGCTATAAAAAAGATAAACTGCTTATCATCTTCTCTAACCATAACTTCTGTCAAAATTTATTGTCTGATGTTTCCTAATTTTAGCTTTGCCATGGTTAGCACCTCATTCTGGAACAGGCTTCCTTGCAATCTGCACCAAGAGCATCTCATACTTTCTTAGTATGCCAATTTTGCAAGTGATGAAGATCATGTTTTAGATTGTGGTCTTGTATAGTGGGGTCGGGACCACCTATGATGCATTTTCTTGAAGAGGCGCTATATAAATCGGCCTTTACAAATACAACTGAAATTCTGTGTTATCTACAGGAGACATCCGATCAGTCTGATGTTGCAACGTTTCTAAATGCTGTGGCCGAGTTTAAATCAGAAAAGGCAAAGGCTTTCATAAACAGGTAAACGGTTACATGAGAAATCAGTGGAAAAGGTTGTTTCACTTTGCAATGTTGTTTTATGCTCGTCGTTCTACTTTTCAAGTCCCCCAATTAGATTATTTGTTGTTATATGCACTTGCTTCTACTTTTCAAGACCTTGAATCAGATTTTTTTGGTTGTGACAAAAACAATCCTACAGGTTTGACAACTGTGCTGCTTAAACAATTGAACTGTTGTAACTACTGAAAGTGTTTCACCTTATCTCAAAGATGCCTATTTTTAGTTATTCAGTGGTTGCCAAGTCTCTGTGGTTTGTTCCAAGTAGGAACAGACATTAGGGTGGTCCAAAAAAATTAAGTATTGAAATATTTCAAAAGCATGTTTTTTGTACAACTGGTACAAGAAACCCGCAATGCATGATGGAGACCAAGCCTTTTGCCTGAGGGTTATCTTGATGCTGAATTTTCTTCGATTTGCACAGTAGTGGCAATCAGTTAGCATGAAAGTGTGCTGTGGACTTCCTATTCCACAATGCAGCACAGACCAAGAATTCTGTATATGGTGTCAATTGTGAATGTTTTTGATCTTTTCAGATTGTGTGTTGTTTTTTGTTTAAATGAAATTAATAAGTTCTGTTGTATAGATTATGTTTGCTTTTAGATGCAAAAGTCATCACAATCGCAACCATAACATTGGAGGCGACGAGATTGATCAAGTGATTGCCTCCGTGTTTGCCGCTCTTCTCTGGCACACTCAGTCACTCCGACACGACGTCAATATCTACCGTTAAGTATCTAGTTTTTTGGTTGGGTGTGTGAGTAGATCGATAGATGATTGACTGGCTCATTGATTGACTGATTGATGGATAAATTGATACATGGGTGGATGAGATGAATGGTCAGTTGAATTGCTGGATGGTTGAATGGACTGTGTTCCAGTCTCCAGCCAGCCAGGTCGTCGATCCTTACGCTCTGCAGCTCGTGGTGACTTGATGGTCCCATGCTCCCGTACATCGATGCGGGCGCACCGTGCCTTTTCATGTATTGGACCTTCGCACTGGAATAACCTTCCATTAACAATTCGTAACATTGAATCAGGAAACATTTTCGAAACTTCTTAAGTCGCATCTGTTTAGATCTGTTGGTAGTCACGTTTAGCGCCTTCGTGAGTTTCTTATAAGGCGCTATATAAATGGCCATATACATACATACACATACATACATACATAAATGGATGAATGGATAGATGGTTAGATTGACGGATGATTGATCCATGGGTTAACTAGTACCGTAAATAAGTTATAGTATGGAATATTTTCAGTTATATAATTGATTATTGTTTTACATTGACAGTGCGCAATGAATTCGATGGCAAGATATCTGATGGAATCCATGAGGCATATTCTGCAGCTGAGAATCTCCGGCTGTTTCTGGTAAAGAAAATTAAACGATGGGATCAGTACATGAATTGAAAAACCTGTTTACAGATGCTTAGGGTGTGCTGTTTGGATGGATGGATGGATGGATGGATGGATGGATGGATGGATGGATGGATGGATGGATGGATGGATGGATGGATGGATGGATGGATGGATGGATCCTAGGTTTAGCTAATGAATTGATTTATATATATTTTTATATCAATGAAGTTAGTACTAAGAGTGGAAGATTGTTAATATCCGAAGGGACTTAAGATTTTGGTTTGCTGATTGTGTGTAAACATAATTATTTGACATCATGTCTGACATATTGATTGACTGAAGGATTGATTGATTTGTTGATTGATTGGCTGATTGTTTAATGGATTTTGTTTCAGGCTGAAAGAAGGCAAACCATGAGAAAAGAACTTGAAGAGCAACATGAAAGAGAAGGAACAACAGAGGAAGAGAAGGGAAAGGAAGCAGCTGTGGATGTTGTGCATCTTGTGGAAGAGAAATCAAAATTCCTACTTCAGTTTGCTGGCTTGTCGAGGGTGGCTTTGAAGGCAGAGGTTCGTCCCAATGGTCTCTTCTCTGTGATCCCGAACCATTTTAGAAATTTATGCAGTCTCCACAACTGTAGCCTATAACATATGCATGCTAGTTCATGAAAATATCTATTGTGGTCCTTTCTGGAGAAATTTCTCTGTTGCTTCCCATTACCCGGTCATTTCCCATTGCCTACACCTTCCATTCTGCAACTTCTATCTATCAATCAATCTTTTTTATTGCAACCATGGTGCAAGGTACAGAAAAAGTTACAAGTTTAACATTAGCAGACAGGTAACAAGGGATGCCCATTTTCTGGATACTAATTTCACATGGAATAAGCATGAATTGCATCATAAATGTACTATAAAATTACAATATAGATAATCTTAGTATACAACCGTTCATCTATGAGTGAAATGGAGTAGGACGAGAAATCGTGACACTGCATGCACTTAGAGATGAACGGGAGAGGTGGAAATAGGAAAATAGCTGGCAACAGGAATTTCTCGAAAAGGAGATTGTGCCCAACTAGAACAGATGCCACAAAGGCATTAAATAATTTGTGTGTGTGCATTATCAGTGATTTACTGAACAGAATTCACGGAAAATTCTTTATCACTGCATACTATAATTTGAGAGTACATTAGACTGCTGTGATTTATGAATCGGTGTTTACCATTTTATTGTATTACTAGATGTTTGCCCGTCCTAAGACGGTAGAGTTTATGGCAATCGTACGCTCCACTTAAAATCGCATGATCGGTGACCCGCGGACCCATACAGGGCAATAGACTATCGTGCAGCCCCAATCGACGTTGAATCTACGCGACAGTTTAAAGTTGATAGCCGCGTCACCTACCGACGTCCATTAAACGAAAATTTGAATCGACACGACGGTTTAAACTTCGTCGCAGCGCCGCCTACCGACTTTAATTACACGCAAATTTGAATCTATGCGACGGTTTAAGCCACATCAGCACCACCTACAGACTTTTATTACACGCAAATTTGAATCTATGCGACGGTTTAAATTTCAATCTCCAGCTCCCCTCCCCTACCCATGCATATCTTTTTCTAGCTGTGTACTCTTTGAAACGGAGCACCCCTGGCGTCGAATTTAATATACTGAGGAACAAAAGAAATCTTGCGACCTCTAACGGTTACCGGTCGCTGGCTGTGCCAGTCTCGACCAACCCCACACGGTATTGACCCTCCCGTCCCTCCCGTACGTACCTCGCGGCGTTCGTGTGTGGCTGACCTGTCGCTTCCCCCCCATCCCATAGACGTCTTTATAATAGCTAGCTATTATACAGAAGTCCATGCCCATCCCTTTATAGAAATGTCGAAGGACCCACACGTCATGATCTCGCGTTGCTATGACAACGTTTGCAATTATTGCGATGACGTGGAGTGACGTAAGCCGTATTGTCGCTGCCAGTGAAGGCGAAAACAGCTTAACAGGCAAACAGTGTAACAGCACGCACGCACGCACGCAGGCGCAGAGATTTCTGCTTCAGTTTATATTATTGATTGGTGTGTTGAAGGAGTTCAAGAAGAAGCTTGAGACCAGACGAAGTCGCCAACTGTCGATTAGTCATCGTTTAAGTCATGAGACAAGCGTCGATCTCTCAATATCTGTAAGACTTTGACGGCTTCTCTAGCATGACTGTTGAGGCTAAACACAGCATTGCTTGAATATTGTGTTGCACTGTGTTCGAAAAGAAAAATGAACAAATGTCAGGTTTTTTCCAGCTCAATGAACAGATGCTCAATTAAAGTGAAGAAAATCTCGGTTGTGTGTTTATGTACATATTATCTATTATATATAATGTGTATATATGTGTGTTTATATATACAGTATATGTATATATATTATATATATTGTTATATCTGGCTACAAATACTTAGAGGCTGCAGACAATGGTATTTAATTCTGAATTTGTAGAAAAATCTAGGGTGTATATATATATATATATATATATATATATATATATATATATATATATGCATATTGTTTGTTGTATATATATGCATATAAATAAATTCCTATGTGAGGGAGTATAAATAGAAATAAATACATAGAGACAGCAGATAATTGTATAGGATTCTGTGGTGTTAATTGTGGAAGTGTGTTAGTTATGAAAGTAACAGCATCGTATTTGTAGGTTGAATCGAAGTATCCGTCGTTTCGTCTTGTCTTTGATTTCGTCCAAGACATAGCCTGGACAAAAGACAAGTGAGTCTTCTAATCACCTTCTCATTTCAATATTTCACTTACGCTCGTGCTGCACACGCATGGGTGCAGACTGCAGTTACTTGTGTAGTAGCACGTGTACCTGTCCGCAGAGGCCCGTGGCCATGATGTTACTGTAGCCATTTATTGTTGTAAAAGTAGGAGTGACTTCGGACCATGCCGTGGTATTAGGAATGCAGGAACTTCAATGCACTTCTGAACTTTGGAAGGAATGCCATATCAAATGCAGTTGTATTGTAGATATTATAATATTATTATAGGCAGAGTCATGGAAATTGTGAATTCAGGATAATGAAGGAAAGAGGGAATGTAGAAAATAGGGATATGAGTAGAAATTAATGGATGAAATAGATAGGAAAGAATGAGAGGAAGAAATCTTGTAACTGCATATTAGGCAACTTTTGAACTTTTGGTCCTGTTGAGTTTTGTGCTGCTGAGAAATTTTGAAGTTTGACAGTTAGATGCACAGGACAATTTTATAGCGCGATACTGTCAGAAGTTCAGAACTAAAGAAAGTTTGCACAAGAACTATGAGACCGCTTGTACAAGAGAACAAGACTTTCTCTTCGAGATATTTTCCAAAAGGTTAAGAAATGCAGACAGATGAATACATTCAGACATACATACATGCATGCATACACACCTACCGGCAGTGGTTACATTACTCCCCAAATGTTTGCAAATGTAAAACTTTAACCTATTTGGTGAAGCTATAACTGATAATCGCTATTCAGATAAAACATAAAATCCGTGGAGCACAATGCATGTTGTCAATTTTTTTAAACGACTATAGATAGTGTGTTACAAGTTGTCAGATATCTAAACTGTTGATTTTGTAATCTTGTTGCGTTTGTGTCAACGAGTTTTTGAATAAAGGAATAGTAGTAGTAGTAGTAGCAGATGTGATAACATACAAAAATACACAACATTGGATTTTGGGCGATGGAACTTCAGTTTAAGATGGCGGATCTCTTCATTTAGCCGATGGATTTCGAATCAGTTATGCCAGACTGGCTGAATTTAACCACTGTATGCTGATAGATGCTTGTATAAACATTTATGTGTAAGAGTTTCATATAATATCATAGATACGTGATTTTAAATTTTTTCTGTTTAGAGTTCAGGATTTGTTGAAGAAACGCTACACAAATTCTGAAAACCTGTGGAAGACCTACTTCTTCATGAGTGAATTCTTTCGTACCATCTCCAGTGAACTTCTGGAAAATGATGTAAGATTTTCCATTAAATGTTTAAGATTTATGGATGGAGTTTAATTTCTGGTGTTACAACTAGGTTAAATGATTCAGCAACTGTTGCAATCTTAATCACTTATATTTACAATGCCTTTGCAGAGGAAACCCTCCAGAGGTGCTTTGTTTCAATAAGAAACCACGAACAGCCAATTTTCTCTTACAAAGAAATGCTGACTGGTCAAATGTGAAATAAATGGAGTTGCTGTAAATTTCTTTCTGAAGTATAAGAAATTCATGAGCATCAGATTTCTTCTGCTAGTTGCCAGTGTCTGGTTAAAAAATTAAATGCCTCTGGGTTGCAATGCAATTTAATGGACGTTAGATCAGTATTATTATATTTCTGCATTTACTGATTGTTCCGAGCAGTTGTTTCTAATGTTTCTTGCTCATGATACTTTCAAGGAATGCTCGAAGCCATGCAATTTGCTTTATAATTATTATTTTAAAATATTGTACATCTGTTAAGGGCCAGTAGCTAATGACCAAGCAACAATCAATGGTGCTGTGCAATTGTGTGTTATTGTGAGTTGCTTAAGGTCCTTACACAGTAACCATCTCCGGAGAGGCTCGAACCCATACTCTCTGCTTTACAATGTGAATACTGAACAGCCTAACTAATCGGTTACTGTGCCCCACAAAGCTAGTGCTGTTAGATACTGTATCGTTAGGGCGTGTCAATTTGAGGGTAAAATTAATTTTTTTCCAATTTTTAAAGTCTTGGGTCCCAAAAATATGTCTTTGGGTGTGAGGAATTCAAATCTGCCATTATTTTTGAGATCAGACAACATCTAGCTTGGTAAATCTCTGTTTGATTACAAGGCATATAAACTGCTCTCGAAAAACCAAAGAATTCAAATTTTACCTTCGTAAAATGTCAGGTAACGCTATTAAAATTTTAGTTTCTCTGCATGAGACACACCCTAAAAAGCGTACGACATTTAATTTACCTTGTAATCATAAAGCAACATTAGAAAGTGATGACATTAGTTAATAAGAAATTTAAGCATCAAGTTTCATCCAGTCTTGCTTTGATTCGTTCGTGGTCTTCAGCCTCCGACTTGCTTCTTGGCCTCTGATGTAGCCCTCACGTTTCTCATGTGTATTCAACCTTCCTGCTGATTCTGTGACTTCTTTCACGCACTTATGTATAGACTGAGCATGACAAGGCCACTGTGGAACTTGCATGGGTTCGTCAATGAACTTCTTTAGTTCCACTGTAGTAAGTCTTCATGTCAAGGGAGGTTCATATTGTCTGTCAGATCAGTCTATCATCTCCAACAGCGACGAAGTACTCAGTGAAATAAAAGGCTCTCCAGTTGAGAATTTGGTGAATGAAGGTCCAATTTCAAGTTCTGTAGCAGTTTCTAGCATCTTATCAATGCTACCTGTCCACTTGTTGTTAGACAAGATCTTCCCATCGAGTGCTGTGATCAAGTGTCGCAGGGGGAAGTCGTTGGTGTGGAGGGCACAAACCAACCAGATCAGATTATGACCAAACTTAACCTCTACCCAGTGCATGGAAGCTCTACCCAGTGCATGGAACCACCCCTAGCCGGTGTTACCATTGGTAGAATCACATCCAATGACCTGTATTCTTATCAGTGCCCTTCTTCATGAAATCTACAAGATTATTAGCAATAACTTCAACTGGCTTTTCTCATTGAGCCTTTCTCCGGAGTAAAGTGGTAAAGATATCTTCCACCTAGCTCAATGCACACAGAATAATGCTGCTCTGTGATGATGTTGGGCAACTGCTGATCTGAATTGTCTGCTTTCAGTATGACTTTAGTTGTATCTTCACGGTCGTCCAAAAAGATGTAGTCAATTCACCCTTCTGACAAAGACCATCAAATTCCTGAACCCGGGATTTAATCATTATTTTCCTTGGGCCCTCTTGACTTTATTGCCCATAGGAGCAACCTAATTGAAAGTGGTAGAGAGTTGTTGCAACATTTTTCTTTCCTGCAAATTAGGCTACCCTGCAGATGCTGGTTGCAGGAAGGAGGCCCACATCAACTGTGCATACATGCCTTAGGAGATGAAGATCCCTATGACAGAACTTGCTATCATTAAAGGTCAGAGAGAAAAGAATAGTTCTATTGGAGCACATCAGGTTGACTTACTAGATTGCGAGAGCATAACAGACAGGTTAAAAAGGCGGAAGCGGCAGAAGACGAGAGAACAGGGCTTGCTGAATATAAGCAGAGAATTGAGCAGGATGCTTAAATGCCATCAAATGAAATAATGTTATCTGATTATGAAAATGAAGAACAAATAGCTGATGCCCAAGATGGAAATGATGGATGCTATGAATTGGTATTAGGAAAACCAAGTATGCCTTCCACGTCTAATCAAAAGACAGAGTACAACATATTAGAAATGCATAATGCTGCTATGCAGAGCACCAGATAATATGGTGTTGGCCTGCGTGCCACAGCTGCCATCACCACAGCCGCCTGTATGAATGAAGACAAGAGACTTGTAGTTTATCTTTTCTTATCTTTTAGAAGCCATTGTGGGCAATTTTCCCACTAGTTAGGATGGAAGTAGTAGCAGCACTGACGGACAAATAATTTTCCAGACACTGATGACGATCCTTCAACCTCCGAAAGAAGCAAATACAGCTATTGCACGACATTAGTGAATTATATAAAGGGCCTATATTTGTGTGTGTGCGCAATTGTAATATACCAGTTTAATAAATAAATAATAAAAATAATATTAGTATATTATATAACTGCAAGTATCTGGCAATCATCTCCAATGATTTTTATGCAATTTTACAAAATATTTTTCCACAAAAAACTTTTAATCAGACAAGTTAAGAATTATTGGAAATTCACAAAAAACGTTAAAAAAGTAAATATTTCAACATGTTATTTACCAAGCAAAACTAAATAATATTAATTTTACAAAAATATCTTTTTACTTACTAAGTCATGTCACAACTTTTTAGCACTAGTCATTTTTGGAAGTTGAAAGTTGACAAAATCGACACGCCCTACTGTATCGTACACACAATGTTACATCTAGGTACTATTATATGTATGTACAGTGAAAAATGCACATATAAGAGAAAGCAATAATTTGTTTTTCTAGATGTCCTCTACTGTATTCCTGCGAGAGTTGTTGGCTTCACAAGATAAGTTTGGTCGTCACTATGCAGATGGAATCGATGGCTGTGGCCTCGGAATGGAGGCCAACGTCCGTAGCTCATACTATGGTCTCCTGCGCCACCTGGTGACACTACTCAGGAATAACATGACGACTTCATCAGACAAGTTGGTTGTTGAGATTATAAACATAATCAAGGGATTAAACTATTCTAGGCGATTGACTTTGTTTGGTTAACTTGTACGTGTTGCTATATCTACACCATAGGCTAGTTGTAACTTGCTTCATGTAAACACGAATTCTGATATAAAATAATTCAGGATATGGATATGAAAATTAGTTCAGCTCTAAATAATTACCTTGTTATTACAAAACCTTGATGTAAGTGGTTCGAGGTATGGCTCTCAAGGGCAACATTGTGATGAGTTTCAGGTATTTTATTGTTATCAGTGTTATCAAGGACATTATTAACAACTTCATCCTAAACATTTTTCTGTTGTTATTGGTTAGTATTTAACGTACATTGGCTGTCATCTCTGTCTCCAAACCGTTCCATCTGATGCACAGTTTTAAATCTTTCAGAAGGTTGTTTGGGACAGAGCACGTTAAGGACGACAATGCTGGATTTTGTACTGGCCTGTGTGTCTTTGACAGTATCATTCTTATTTCATGTCTTCAGAGCGAAACCTGCTGGATATGAAGTCTTGGCTACTTGTGTTCTTCATCTGCTTGACATTGATTGGCAGGTTAGTTAGCAGTTCTCAATCAGTCCATCGATCGTTTTTAGTCTTCTCTAAATACAATGTGTCAGTTTCTAAATTTGAAAAGTTTTCACAAAATTAGGTTAGATACAGTAGATTAACGACTTGTCTCAACACAGATTTTATGCTCCATTTATGTCGCGTGTTTGTTGATCAGCTAGCCAGCTATGTATATACCGTAATTGTTTTCAACTGGTTGTTTTCTTTGTTAGGCTTATGACATGCCTTTCATGGTTGAACTTTGTCTCCCAGAGTTGTATTTTACTTTGGCTAAAGGTAAGTTGAACTTATAACTGTTGTTTTTTGTTACTTTTTGAAGACTGGAAATTCACTTGGCATCAATATAATCTTATCTTATCGGAAAACTTACAGTGCTCACCATTTTCATAATTCACATCATATCAAGAAATAGGTGCAGATAAGTAAAACTCAGTCTGACACCTGTAAGGCAAGTTCTGATAAGTTTCACCTTGATGTACAGCCTGGCACAACTCTTTTGGGAGACTGCATTAAGTTCCTTATGAAACGAATCAACGATACACGTCGATACAGCCTTACAGCAGAATTGTGCCTGTGCTACATCAGAAACTTGCTTCAATGCTGTCTTGGAAAATTTTCTATATTAAGTGTCTTTATGCATAGTCATATATACAGTCAACATACATACATACATACATACAATGACTTTACTGTCTTTGACTCAACTTATTTTTATATCAACGTCTATGACCGTTTTATGTCAGAATTTGTGTTTTATTATATAACATGTTATAATGAGTCTGGTTTATTTTCTAGATTACCTTCCACCAGTCATTGAAGATCCAGATGAGTTTGGTGTTGATGAGACGGAGGAGGAATATCGCCGGAACCTGGAGTGGGCGGCGGAAGCACTCAGGGATAGCTATGCCTTTGTGACAAGCAGAACTGGTGCGGCAGACGTTTGGGTCTGTAACTTTTGATATCTGAGTGCAATGTGTCTTTGTTGGTTAGACTGACCAATTGCATTTGTATATGCTTGGGTAAATTATGCAGAAGAGCAGAATTTTAGTTAGGAAAATGTTTATTGCAAAGTTGCTTTTCAGTTTTATAAATACAATACAATATTTGTTGCAGCAAAAATGATTACAAACATGATAATGGCAATAATAATATAATAATAATAGTAGTAGTAGTAGTAGTAGCAGCAGCAGCAGCAGCAGTAGTAGTGATGATGGAGATTATAATGATATATTGATGAGGCTTAGCCAAGACGTTGAACAATTTTGAGCTATTTTAAATTCCAGGGGAGTGTATGTACTTTGTGGCAAAAATTAATAATATTATCACAATTATTATTACCTTCACACCTCTCTGCTGTGTGCTTCAAAAAGCCAAGCCGAAAATATTGGGAAACAAAACACTTCATCTAGCAAAAGAAAGATATCAGAATCAACGGATTAAGAAGATAGGTTAAGAAGCTTTTTTATGTGAGCCGTGATATGAAATGTTGCAAATCTTGTCATGGCATGAACTTCTGCAAATTTATTATAATTGTTTTTATTATTATTGATTTTGTTATTATTGTTCATTGTCATTATTAGTAGTGGTCATTATTATTATTATTATTATTATTTTTATTATTATGGTTGGTTGGTTGGTTAGTTGCTGTTTAACGACGCTGCGTCATAACAAAGATGATTTGCTTCACCCTCCTACTTTCTCCAGGCTTGGGACTGGCTCTGCCAGAGTACGAGCAGTGGCAGTTTTGTTATTATTATTATTATTGTTATTATTATTATCATTATCATGATTGAAATGAAACATAATCTCAGGACAGCTCAGGATACGATGATAATGTCTTTGGAGGGGAAGATGGCATTTCTACATAAATTATCTGGAACATGTAGGAGTGGTTTGCGACTGATAGGCGAATTCTAATCCTGCCTTGCTTCATGCATGACTGGTCTCAAAGGCAACTGCTACAAAGGCATGATTTAGTTATTATTACTACTATTGCATTATTATTATTATTTTCTGTAATAATGTTAATAATACTATTATTTGACATTTAATAAGTGACTTTATCTAATGACCAAATATCAAGTGACAGTGCTGAGCAATAATTGTGAGTGAAGGATTTGCTGAAGGTCCCCAACTCGGTAATCACTAACCATCCTTGGAAAGGCTTGAACCCATGCTCTCCACATTGCAGAGCAGTCGCTATAGCCAGTCAGCTAGCATGTCGAAGATGTTTGTATATTAAATTTCTGTCTTACAGTGGCTGAAATATATGCACCGTATACATCCCAACCCTCTATTCCAGGCTTGTGGCTGGTACAGGAGAATCTGCAGCAGGGTTTTTATTGAAATTAAATTGCTAGAAAAGATTTCTATTTACTAAAGAAATATAAATTGCTAGAAAAGACTATAAAATTCTAGAAAAGAAGTTTGTTTGCTTCAGTTGGCGAAACACATTCGGGCCAGATTTAATAAGCTTGGCTTGAATACGAGTTTCCAGTGTGATGCATGTCGTCATTCCGTGTCGACAGACTACTATCGCTGCCTCGATTGTAATGATGTTGACATCTGCAAGGCGTGCTATAACAGTGAAATCATCCCGGATTCCGAGGCGCACAATGGAGAGCACACCCTTGTCTTATTCCGGTATTTTATAGTTTTTCTAAAATTTTATTGCTCTCATAAGGATATCATGCCAGCAGTTACAAGCCGGCAGAAACAGTGAAATAGAAGCTACCAATAATCCAATACCACGTGTCCACCACTCACCCACAGTCATCTGCCTATTGTTTCTTATGAGATTTTTCTGCGAATGTCAAAGGCCATGTCGGTCAACTGAATGACCTCTGCATCATTTCGATGGATATGTTCACCTAAATGCAGAATATGCTCAGTAACTTTGAATATTTTGGAGTTTCTGGTCCCAGATTTGCTTATCAGACTTATTCGTCAGTTTTCCCAAGGATTTTGTACGTTTAACAACATTTTTTTCACAAGTCGCCTAGGCCCATGTGACTGCATCGAGCTTATCCTTCTGATTTACTGTCGAGTCTGAGCCATGTGGGCTGTGTACGCCGCCTGTAGCCAAGTGTTTTCATCTTGGTGGAAGGCGACCGACGAGGGCCTCTGGGTACCGGTAGATGTCTTGAAGGGACACTATGTAAATGTTCTATTACATTCAAGAATTCCTATCCTAATCCATCCAATCCTGTGCCCTCCAAACTTTCTCGTCCTCAGTAAAACCTGCCTGCAGCTGCATGCTCTACCACCTGTCTCTGGTCTCTCTGACAACCCGACGTGGATGCTCGCTTCACATCTGGCGCAACCCCTCTGAAACGATGCAATGCTCGTGAATAAGCTGTTGCTGTAAGTTTCAAGTATGATTTATGGAGTTTACGAACAAGGAGAAAAGTCACCGGTTTTTACATGACTGGGCTCCTATTTCATGTATTATGAGTAATTCATGACATGTGTTGTTAGTGAATTCTGGTAAGATTTTTAATATTAATAATACTTGTATTTCAACAATTATGGGTTCATCTTTATCTGTCTAATGACTCATGATGATTTATTCATGCACAATTGTCTGGTGTCTCAGATTTTGGTTAAAAGACCTTGCGCATGCTCCATGTGCAAAAAATCAATAAAAGAAAATACATGAAACATTAAGGCAGAGTGTTAGATAACACACGGCAGACCCAAAAGAGACCAAAGTCCATCTTCAATGTGTTGTGTCAATGATAGTAAACACTGGATCTTAAAAGGCATTTGTTCTTTGTGTCGTCTCTCAGATATCTGTGCAAAGGATGCACGGGCTTCATCATAGCCACACGGTGGCACTGCAACGAATGCAACGACTTTGACCTGTGCAACGGTTGCCACAATAGCAACCATTTTCCAGCAGGGTAACATGTTATCTAATGTTTATATGTTCTTAAAGGGCTATTTATAGAGTGATCTGCTAAACATGACTTTGTTGATCTGTTGAATGTACCTGATGTGTGTGATTAGACCAGAGATGCGGTTTATCATCCTGAGCCTTTATCTGGTGGCGGATGTCCTATGCACATTTAGTGATTGAAAACTTCTATGTCCTATGCAAGAGAAATAGTCCAAATCTGAGTTCTTGAAGAGAGATGTAAAATTTTTAGCAGCAGGACGGCTGAATGAGTAAATAAATGAATGTGTGAATGACTGAGAAATGAATGAATGAACAAACGAGTGAACAATTGGTTGATTGATATTATTCATTCAATCAACCAATGGTTAATTGAATGAATGATTTTGACTGACTAGAAAATTATGATGTTGACTTTTACAATGTCGTTGTTTTCGTGCAAGCAATAAACATTAAATGAATGGGCTTCTCCGATCGCCGACCCATGTTCATGGAAAAGCCTTATGGGTCTATTCAGGAGGTTGAGGATGGTCATGCTTCCAAAAACTAATGAAACTCGGATGTTAATTAACAATTTAGCATTTGCAGTGATAGTTGACATTGTTAAGTACCACAGAGTAGTAGTTTGCTATGTAAATTAGTAACTGTATAATTTACGATTACAGTGTAACATTTTATTGTAGTTCTAGTCATACTGCTGACCACATCGTCTCCAAGATTCCAACACGAAAAGGTAGGATTCATCTCAATATTTGCATTGCGTCTTGTAATGCATCTGCAGCAAAATAATGAATTGTTTTTTGAGTATGTAGGTGAAGTGTTTCGTGACATCTGAAGTGATGGCAAAAATTGATTCCTAAAATGTAGGTTAGTTTGGGATATATGTTAAATCACGTCACAGATCTATTTCGTCTTAAATTAAACAAATAGGGAAATGTATACTGAGTAAAATAAAGAGTGAAAAAATTATATTACAAAGCATTTTAGTTGCAAGGCATTCCCTTCCAGAATGCATGTTTCATGAGCTTTCTCATCTCATCTTCGTTTATTTTGATGAAATTTTCAGTTCACCAGAGTAAAAAAGTAACGATCAAAGATCCAATGAACAGCTACATCCACCATCATAGTTGGATGCTTTTCTCCACCACTGCCCTCTCCGCACTTGACTTCCTAATGAGTAAGGCTTCAGAGGAAAAGGTACAGAGGGTGGATGAAAACTACTTATACTCTGCTCGCCAGCTTTACAGCATTTGTCTGGAGACAGCAGTTGACTATCTCGTCCGCGAATTATCAACCGATGAAGTGGACAGCGACCAGTCGATCACTTCCTCTGGTATGACTCGAACGCCTTCACTTGGCAGTCCTCTGTAGTATATTATGTATGCATGTATGTACCTGGTATATATGTATGTATGTATGTATGCATGCTTGAGTCTAGACAATTATATAGCACGTAAGTAACTCTAGAGTTGGAAGAGAGTAGCCTCGTTTGTGCTATGCTTATGACCTCTCTCATTGCTTCGGTTTACAGATCTATGCCTGGACAAAGTTAAGTTTAGATGGGAATTCTTCCACTAAAATCTGGAAATCAATGCTAAAACTACTTTCTAGTAACCTAATTAGAGTTGTCTCATCTCCTGAGGAAGGTTCTTGTAAGGTACTACTCAAGTGTCCAGATAGATCTTTATTATTATAATAGTTATTCATCATCACCTCTCACCTGAATCGTCTGGATCCAGAATCTTTTGTCATCGCTGGTATGTAAAAGCACAGCAATATCGTTACGGTCGACTGTTATGAGTTTCAGCTTGCTTACTACCCGAAGTAGGTCTTGGAATGAAATTCACTGCCCGCAGTTCAAGCTTTCACTCTGTTAATTTTTAATGGCCAAATGTTGAGCATTAATCTATTGTCACTCGGAACTCCGCTCACTGCTCTCTCTGGTTAGTGCCAATCCCGAGCCTGGATAAACGAAGAGGGTGATGTCAACGGCTCTTGTATCCGTAAGATGCCAAATGTTAAACACCGGAAACAGTAACTGTTTGATTTGCCTGCCACTCAAAAGCCTGATAGAGGAGGACCTATTGGATTTTGTATTGTGAAATATTTTTAACAGTGGAAACTACTGGAAACTTATATATGAATCAAGCCTGACTTTCATGACCTATTTGGTGAATTATGATTTATTTTTGACTGGTCATATATGAATCAATCGATTGAGCAATGCATTATGATAAAGGCTCATAGAAGTACTTAAGGTCCCGTCATCGTTATCATCATCATCATCATCATAATCATCATCCAATTTGCTGTTGGCAGTTTTTATCTGGCAATTTGCTTCATGTTGCTTTCTCTTGTTGTTCTCAGAAGCAGAAGCAACTCAGATGGAGAGCTCTATGGAAGCATCAGAGCTAAATGAAGGATCTATAGTGTCAAAGATCATTGGATTAATTGCTGCACTAATTCCTCCAAATAATCAGGTGGGTATTTTGATAATAAGACACATTTATGGTTATAACATTTGACCTTTTAAGTGACCATTCATTAATTTAGTATATTATGTTATGCCAAGCAGCACAATTTTTATGAAAACTGCTGTAATTAGTTATGTTGAATTAGTATATATATATATATATATATTCGTTTATTTCTAAAAAGAGACAAATCTGGGTGGCACACCGCACACCAGTTACAGATTCGAAGCATAAACCAGTGTTTAAATGAAAAGAGTTAACTAGAACTCTGTCAGTGATCATTGGAATGTTAGAGATCCCATGGTGACCTTTACCTGACTTGGACTGTAGCAGTTCTACTGTACTTAAAATAAATTAATTTTTACCCCGACTCGTCACTATTCAGATTTAGGTCAGCTGATTGTCTTTCCCCGGTGACAACAAAAACTAGAACTGCTCTTATTTTGAATGTGCTTTTTGTTTGCTGGAGCTGGTGGTTTATGGGTCTAAATATTTTTGAATTTTTGTTCACACATCTGCTCGTTCTGCTCAGACTTTTCCAGTCTCATACTTCATTTCAGTCTCAAGACTTAGTGGAGACTGAAATGAAGTATGAGACAGGTTAGACCTTTCTTATGAGGTCGCTTATCCACTATTTTTCCTTAACCTGTTTCTCTGACCAAGAGGTTTACTTTAGACTTCATATTGAACTGTTTACCTGTTACAAGTTGCAACCTGTCAGCTTGATGTTGGGAATAAACGAATTTGATTGACTTGACTTGACCTGACTGACTGCATTGATTGACCTAATTATTGATTGATTGATTGATTGATTGATGTGATTGATTGACTTAATGATTGATTGATTGTTGATTGATGTTCTATATCACTTAATTAATGCCATGTGCATTAGACGCAGACGCTATAGAAGTGTCTAATAATAATAAAAATAATTAAGAAAATTAATTAGTGTTGAAAAATGGTGTTCCTTAACATCATGTTAGGTTGAATTAGTATAATCCTGATTGTTGTTTAAATGAAACTATGCTGTTTGATTATGTACCTGTTAGAATCCTGTGGTGAGGGAAGTAACAGAAGTTCTGTCATCTGAGAAATTCCTTATGGCTCTATTTGATATTGCCAGGTAACAATTTTTTCAAATAATGGTAATTTTGCATAATATAATTGCTTGGAGTTAGTTTAGTCAATATGCATTTAGTCTTTTTGTGCTTATGGAAATGTTTAGACAAGAGTTTTTGAAGACCATTCTATTCAATTGTGGTCCTCTATACTGAAGTTGGGAGCAGTTGAGTTTATTTCATATATGATAAATGAGCACTTACAATTGCAATTGCAGTCTTGAGCCTTGCTTATCTTATGATGTGTTGATCTTATTTGAAGAGCTAAGAAAGTGCGATGACGTAACACGCCACATGGCTCTTGGTCTTCTTGGCAAACTGCTTCAACAAATGAGCATCAGCTCAGAGGTACTGTATGCATTCAATGATAGACTGCATTCTTTTAAGTACCTAAATTCAATCCCTTCAATACGAATTCTGTTGCTTAAATCAAGCCATTTGCTTTCAAATGTTGATGGAATCCATTTTAATATGGACTGAATTTTAATAATATTAATAATAATAATCAATAGTCTTAAATAATAAGAATAACAATAAAATGAAGATGATTTGGATAGCTCAATAGCACAGCTGAGGCTGGACGTAAGGGCACTGTCCATGTTGAGTTTTTGACATTGACATTGTAAAAGACATCAATAGTCAATTTTACATTGTTTAGAGGTTATGTTATTTTTAATAATGCCTGAATTCCATGGAATATGTAGGAAAGCCATACAATTATGTATACATTCAATTCAGTAGCACCTATGTTGGTTGCTTTAACATTTGGAGGTTCATAGGTACGTAAATCTATTGTGTTTTAAGATTTCTAAAGTGACTATGGTCAAGTATTCATCCATGCTATTCAATGTTCCTCTGATTCATATGCTTTCGATGTAGGTTTTATATCCTTCAACGTGACTGAGTGCAGTAAAAAATAAACACATAATAATTGGATATTGTGTTTTAAGATTTCTAAAGTGACTATGGTCAAGTGATTCATCCATGCTATTGGCTGCTCCTCTGATTCAGATTAGGTTTTATATACCTTCAACGTGTACTGAGTGCAGTAAAAAATAAACACAGTAATAAATGGATATGTTTCCAACAGTAGAACTGTTTGGTAGGACACATAATATTAACATCTGTTGTATTACATTATATTGCTTTGCCTTTAGGTGTTTGTTCATGTTTCACCTTATGACGGGCTGGTTTAGATCAGCTTAACCACAGAGGATTCTTCTGAGGCATAATTATAGTTGGCTGTGTTACTTGATTTGACTTTATAATTCACATATAAGTTGACTTGATTTATATGCTGACCAATTTTAAGATGGAACATTTGTGACTCAATATATTACAGGGTGGCTTTCATTTCTGATTCATATGTTGTAAATTTTCGTTATTTGTTCTCGTGTGTTGTTGTTGGTGTTATAAACTTCATTCTGGTGCTTTATTTGCTAGGCTAGTCAGTCGTTGAAATCATCAGAGAGTGGAGAAATGATGATAGTGGATCCGAAGGCCGTGAATTTGGTTCAAAGTCTCTTTAGCTTTGGAGCAGATTGTCTGAAAAGGTTCTTTCAAATTAACACTTTTAATACAATGCAATAAAATAAAATTTGTTTGCAATGCTGAAGTAAAGTCAGTCATGTTGATACATTGCTCTCTATCTGAAATTTCAGAATTGCGCACATGACCATGTGACATTGTGAGTGCAAAACCTTCAGTGAAGCTGTTGAACCCATGTTGTCTATGTCACAGGAAAAGGCACGCATTTAATTGTTCAATTATCTATCATAGTTTAGAGTCAATTAATTTAATAGGTTTACTTCAAATCCTACCAGGACAAAGATTCTCAGCAAGTTTTCATTGGTCTGATACTCCATAGCAAATTTCGGCTCGAAAGTGAGCATTTGGATTGTACACAGTATAAAATCTAATGATGTTTAATCAATCATCATCATGGTCATCATTATTAGATCTTTACACCAGTGATTTAGCACCCATCAATGTGAGTATATGAGAGCTCCATTCTTCTCGGTCATTTGTCAGATATATGATTTAAGATACCAAGAAGAATTTATGATGTGACTGTTGATAATGAGCTGTGTGTTTTAAAGGCATGGCTTGGAACTGGCAAAATCCACCTCACAGGTGCTGAATGAGCTGCATATGAACCCTACCTGGACTCAGCTTCTCACTCATCAGTTCTCTCTTACTGTCGACTTTCTGCATTCGGTCAGTCAAACAAATTCTCAAGAAAAATTTTTGAAAATGAAAAACCTTAAATTGGTGTCATGTAATTGAGTATTTATGTAGTATTACTTAGATGATATTGCCGAAAAAGGTACAGAATAATGTCCAGGTACTCTTGGCTGAAAGGTTTGAAACAACTCATCTACAGACTTTTCGTCTACAGACATTTCCTGGAACATGACTATCTGTATCCATTAGTGTCTCTTTCTATATCCATTAAATACTCAACAGAGGCCAGTTTCTGAAAAGATATTCTAAAATATCCTATATAGAATTTGGTTTCATCCATGTATCCAGCTTGTAATTACTTGAAATTGATTATAAAAATCAATTTCGATCAATATACATTACAAGTTAGTGTCTTGATCAATCAAGCATAAGAAACTTAGGCAGTTTCTTTTATTTTAACTAAGGAAGCTTTTATATAGTTAATGTTTTAAAACAATTCTAGCGAAATATCTGAGACGAACTGTGTAGACGAAAAGTCTAGTGAATTGTGAACACCGATGAAACCCTAAAGCCATCTTTACCTGGTTTGACTGAAGAAATCTCATCTGTTTCCAGTGCATGAAATGGCAAGCTCAGCTGTGAAACATACAAAATGACTCTAAAAGAATGTAGAATCTGACTTGAAACTTTAAAGACTAGACTATTTTAAATAAATGTATACAGATATTGTAATTTTTCTGTTTTAGAGTCCTACTTTGTCGTCGATTTTTGGTCTGTTTGCATTTACTGGATTTCCTGAAGTAAGTTCCAATTTTAGCCTCTAGGCTAATGTTCCACATATAATACTTGATATATTCCTATCAAGTCTCTCAGTTGAATGAATAATGAATGAATAATATGAGATTTACTTGCCACATGTCAATACTTGAATCAGAGGGACGATCAGTAGCTAAGGAGAGCAACGAGATAATAGACAGCTGCTGTTTGGGGTGATATATTTTTTTCAGTCATCTTTTCATTATTCATTCATTTATTCACTGAAATGTTAGTTAAGTCTTTTTAGCATATAATGGTTTCACCATTTATTAGATATATAATTTTATATATGCATTCATTTGTTCGTTTATTCGCATTTATTCATGTAGTCATTGATTTGAAGGTAAAACATCTTCATTCCATCGTTTTTTCAAACTGGTGATTTAATGACCTTACTATAGATTACCATCACCAATGCGCAACGGTAGCCGATTTGTTAGAGAGCTACCCTTAACATCTTCCATACGGGTGCGAACCTCCCTTTTATGGATACTGTATGTATAGGGACCTTGCAAGTTTCACTACAGTTCCTCCGTGCCATCGATGTTCTTTTATATGGTCATGTGTGCGTGAAATTTGGAATACTCATGTCAAATACTATTGTATTTTGAAATATTATTAGACTTTCATAATGCTCAGAACTTGTAGATAATAGACAGCTGTTTTTGGGGTAATTTATTTTACCAAGTTTCTTCATTTCTTTTGTCTGTTTATTCATTGAAATGTTCATTCAGTGTAGTCGTTGTATGTAAAGTGAACCTGACAATTGGGATGGATATGAAACGATTAGATGTAAGATAGAAGAGAGAAACAGAACCGTGACATGTAGGTTGTCATTGAACCATAAAATGTAAGACAAACTTCTCAAGAACGGTCGAGTTTAGGTAAGAAACCAGTGAATAGTTGACTATAGATGTTTTGTGTTTAGTCCGTTCTGACAGAAATGTCTAACCGGATCTGAGTTGTGAGTAGTAACTACAGACTGTAACAGTACATTAATGCATACCTACATCCAATTGTGGGCTACATTTTATTTGTGTGCTGTAAGGTGCTGACTGTTGGGACGTTGGTTACGCATGTGGAGAAAGGCAAGGAAGTCATACGGTCGGTTGTCAGATGCAAGAAGTCCGATGAGGCAATGTGTACGATCGTAGAGTTGGCCAGTCGCAAGAAAAGATGGGTTTATATCAAAATTATTTCATTTATTGTGTGTATCTCTCCCTTCCTCCCACACTCTGTCTCGCTCTCTCACTCAGTCTGTTGTTCTCTCTTCTTTCCATCCACTTTTGAGGCAGGCTGTCTGACTCTGTCTAACTCTGTGTCTATCTCTATGACTGCTCGTATTTAGGGTTCTATCTTAAGTTTGTAGTTAAAATCGTCTTATCGCTCTGTTTCAAGACAATTTATTTCTTGTTCTCTGCCTAGTCACCAACTGGTTCTGTTTTTATTTTATTTTTATTGCCTTACCTCGTAATTTTTCTCTGGAAATTGCTATATGGGTGACCCTTTTTAGCGGGATCTCCATCCCTTTTGGGCCTACATTTGTCGACAATGTAATTTGTTAGTTCACATTCTCTGCATTACTGTATTAATTTGGTTGTAATAAATTAATTTAAATTGAATATTTGTTAGTGTCTTCCTGTCTGCATGGGTCTGTCACTAACCTCTTATGTCATTTTCTATGTCTTTGTCTGTCAGTTTTTCTTTTTGTACTGTCTGTTTTTCTGTTTTTTGTCTTACTGCGTGCCGTCTCATATTGGCACTATCACTCTATTTTAAACATTTTCTATTTTCAGGAGATTTCAATTTATTTGACCTTACCTATACATTATCTTGCCTCATGGTAAGAGAAAGACATGCAACATATACTTGCCTATTATTGACTGCAATTGCCGATACCATATCCTACCACTCCAGCAGGTTTTGGTTTGTCCGAACATAGTGTGAGATGATGACGTTTGCACTGTGCATTGAATGTCTTTGCCTGAGAAGCCATGACCATTTGATTTCTTGCCAGATTAAGGACACTCTGCTTGATGTGGTAGCCAATGACAAATCATCCCTGACAGACAAACAAGTCTTGCAAATCATCAGACTCATAATCGACACTGTCAACCAGAAAGTTATACCAGGTTTTTTCATCTAGCGGTTAGCCAAATTAGTGTTTTTGTATGCCCACATGCTATGCGTATAGCTCTTGTATGCTTTGTGTCATTTTGTAGAATGAGGAATATATATATTTCATATACCTATAATTAGCACATATTATAAATTGAGAATAATAGAGCATACTGTTGATAGTTCTTACATTTGGATATCTCTTGGTTAGTCCAGATATTTAGATTTGCAAAAATCAATATGTAATTTCAAATCGAGGTAATTGTCTATTAGCAGGTTATATATTATTATTGCAACAATTTTAACATTCATATATGTGTTACTAAGCGACTGGAATGCATGTCGGTGTTAGGTCAGTTTCTGCCCAGACTGAAGTTATAGTGTGGACTAGTTTACGTGCTCCTGAAGTGGTGTTATGTTCCCCAAAGCCGTTAAATTAACACTTAGTATTGTTTAATTTGAGGCACATTATCCCTTTTTAAGCAAAACCTGGTTTACGTGCTGTTCCATAAAGGTATGTCTCAGAATGATTTCGTATTAACGAGTCTACACTGTACTTATATTGGAGATGTGTGTTTACTTCAGGGTGACCACAGACAATGGCTTACGTTAGGCATTATTATATAAGAAGTTGATCGGTTTGATAGGTTTGGCTGTGGATGTGCTGAGTCTTTGGCAATTGGCGCTCGTCATGAAAGCATCTCTACAGTTCGTTCGCAACAGTCAATCCAAAGTGAATCTGGAACTTTATGAGAACTCATTTCTTCAGTGTCTCAGTCGCCTGGCTTCACTTGGAACTCACTTATCAAAAAGTCTCCTTCTCAGAGACCTCGAGGTTAGTTAGTACTCTGGACTGATGCAAACATGCACGCAAACATGGGTTGATTAGACACCAGAGCTATAGAAGTTATGTATTGTATTGTATTGTATTTTCGTTTATTTCTGAACTAGCTGTCAAAATGCAGCAAGTAACATCAATGCATGATTATGGAGTTATAGTATTAGAGACTATACTATTATAGCTTTAGATTCTGCACTGATCAGCATTATAATCATGTATAGTTCTAATAGGGCTAATTGGATTGTTTTATAGTGTTTAGAGTGAGACTAGGCGAGGTTCCAGGGATTGTATTGATATGCAAACACACACATGCACACGTGTGCTTGGATAAGCTTTCTTTCCAAGTCAGATCTTGATTCAGTGATGTTGTGGAAAACCTTTAGTGACACTTTAGACCTTGCTATGGTGGGCTGCATAAAACAAAAATTAAGAGAGTGAATTAAACCAGAAATCACATGCTATTAATATTCTAAGTTATTTTGCATTCTCTTTTAACTTTATATGAACCCACATTAAAATTTTAATATTTCTTTGTGACAGGAACGTTGTATGTGGGTGTTGTTATAGTTTTGGTGCTTCAGTGATGCTCAAAGTGGTTTGATTTATCTGTATTATTTTTATTATGTTATACATTTTTTTAAGCGCCACCTTCTAATGACCAAGCATCCAAGCATTGATGGCGCTGTGCAATTCTGAGTTAAGGACTTGCTCTAGATTCTTTACACAGTAAATGTCACAGGGGAGGTTCAAACCTGTACTCTCTGCATTACAAGGCAAACAATCAGTTAATGTGCCCCACAAGCTAGAAACAGCTTCTATGGTCACGGTGGGGATGAGTTCAGTTCGATGAAGCATAGTGCATGTAACTCTTATTAATGCATTTTAAAACACTTATTGACCTTTTTGGTATTTTTCAAAACTAATTTCACTGGTACATATGGAGTAAACCACAGACCAGCGGGTGAATGTATGTATATAAAGGAAGATTTATATAGCACATGTATAGTGTTTTAATGAAAACCAAAAGCGGATATAAAGTTTCCCTGTATGTGATAGATCCTGTCTCTGGAGTTGAATAAACGCAGTCAGTCGGAACCGGATCTGGCTGCAGAGCCTGAAGTGGTTGCCATGACTGCTGGAGAGGATACGGCTGTGGATAACAATGAAAATGGTGATGAAGATGGTAATGTTCCTGTGGCATCACCATCCGGTGAAGATGAAGATGACCATGAGTCGAGGCGCCAGTCTGTGGGATCTGGGGTAAGGCGACAGAATGTCAGCAGTCTACAGTTGCCTTCAATGCCTCTTTGATGCTTTTAATTAATCTAAGTAACTGCTCTTTTAAAGTAATTTTGTTAAAATCTTAGACTACTTTAATGGTGCATCATATGTATGCATCTTAAGTTTTTCTGATGTCTCATTTTATTTGGTTTCATTCAACCATTCAACGCTTTTGAAAGGTTCTTTACATATGCTTTTAAAGAGTCCAGGTACATGCTTACACACAAACGTACACATACAATCATACATACATACATACGTACGCACATACATACATTACATATGTTATGTTATAAATCCAAGTTATGTTGTATTATTATATTATTGTCCTTTCAAGAACAATAGAAATTATATTCCTTACTGTTCTCAGGTGGCCCTGGTTAACAGGACCTCCGGCCCCTTCTGGGTCTCCTGACCTTAATTAAGTTGAGCCACCTCAATGTATTTGCTAATTGTAATTTTTCGGTTATCAAATAAGCGAATACAAATTCAAATTAAGCTTAAATTCCCTTGGACGTGGGAAATTTTACGCACTTTGCCCTTTGGGTGGACATTAGTTCAGGGTTTATTAATGCTAAAATCTGCAATTTGGAAATAGAATGTTCAAGGTAGCTGGCCCAGCTGAATGGAACTCTACCAAAATCAATCCAAGGATCCTCTTCCATAAATACTTTTAAAACTAAACTTAAAACTCATCTATTCTCTGAATTCTATGAATATTTACCCCATTGTAATGCGTCATTTGAGTAACACTTTGTTTTATTAAGGCGTGTTATAAATCCAAGTTGTGTTGTATTGTATTGCTGTATTTCAAAGCACTTTCCTGTAGCCTAATTTCACAGAATTTGATGAGGTCTGTTTTTGAGGGAATTATCTTCTTACATCAGATTGATTTTCCGATTAATACTGAAGAGGCTGCAACAGAGGAAAACACGGAGGATGCTATTCTGAAGTATGTTGTCAATTAATTATTTGCTCTAACTTCTGATTGAGCTTTTATAATTCGTCAGCAGATAATTGAGCAAATGGAATTTTATATTGACAATTTTTCTTGAATTTGATGTACCATAATAAATTATGACTAAGTGAAGTTTGTTCTAACGAACCAGCTATGTTGCACCATGAACCTTCTTAGGGTCACTATTAGTACTGATAGCTTACTAACAAGGTTAGTGATACACTCATTAGTTGTCACTTTGGGGAATTTCCCACACGGAATTGCCATTGGAATTTCTTTTGAGACAACCGTCATTTTCAAAATAGAAGATCCCAATGATTTGTGTGTGGCATCTTTTACCCTTTCTGAAAGTCTAAAAGCTGTGAAACATCAGTGACCAGTCTGACCTGTGTAACACTTCAACAGTGATGATGCTGAGACCTGATTACAAATTGGATTTAACACCATTGTTTGATGACTTGTGCAGTAGACACTGGCACTACAGAAGTTGCTAATTAGCGGTGGTGGTGGTAGTAACGTGACAGTAAGATGGTACTGGTAGTAGTAGTAGTCAATGAGTAGTAAGTAGTAGTAGTAGTAGTAGTAGTAGTAGTAGTAGTAGTAGTAGTAGTAATAATAGTAGTAAAATAAGAATAATGATTTGCAATAGCTATGAAAAATGAGTGAACCAATTCGTTTAACTGGTTTAATTAATTCTCCTTTTCTAGGGACGCTGAGCATGTGAAGAAGAAGAGGCGTCAACCAAAACAGAAAAAAGAAGAAATTGACACTGGCATTGGGATTGGAAGATACATTTTTGATCTATTGCATGCAGAAATGTACATATTATCTCTTTCTATTATTTTACTTTATTCAGTTGACTTGATTTACCAATAAAAAACATAAGTAATAATTGGTTAATAATGATTTAATGAATTTGTCTTTAATATGACGTTAATGTTCAGAAACTTCTTTATTCTACATTTTACTGTGCTAATGAAATGTTAGACCAACAAAAATTACTTATGCATGAAATTTTCACAAATAACGATAATATTAATAAAGTAATTGGCCTAATAGTAACAACATGGCGTGATGAATGATACCGGTAATTTGTCGGGCTTGCACCAGAACCAAAATAGCGGCCTTCAAAGTACCTAGTGGCTTACACACCATTTCGTCCCTGTTGTAGTCGAAATCGCAGGAAGCTGACACACAGAGTCACTGGAGTTTGTCAAGGAACTAGGAGGCAAGATCTCTGCAGCAACAGGTGACCAGCCAGCTGCTTCAGTGCTTATCAAATCGGAAACTGTTGCAGGCACCTCGGATTGGAACAATCATAACACTGAGTAACCCAGAACTGAATGACGGCTGATAATAATATTAAGACGAGCAATATGATTAGTCTGCATTTGAGTTTGTTGGGTTTACAAAGAAATAGATCTGTCTCATAGTAACTACAATGCAATTAATATTTGCTACTAAGTATTTTCTGATTTCATTTGATTATGTTTCATCAGAGAAATTGATGAGTGTCTAGAAGAAGCGAATCTAAAGAAGCCAGTCTGATTTCAACAAGTGAAGATGAAGATATGGAGATGGCAAGAAAGCGGAAAGAGAAAAGCTCCAGTCTGGTGGAGAAACTGCTCATATCCAAGGAAAAGGGACTTCTGACAAAGGCAAGATTGACACTTCATCAGTTTGGATTTGCTGATTCCATTTGATTATGTTCCATCAGAGAAATTGATTAGTTTCTAGAAGAATCGAATCTAATAATAATATTATATTATTATTATTATTATTATTATTATTATTATTATTATTATTATTATCCGTTGAATGGTGATACTAAAGCATTGTAAAGTGTGCAGGACATCTGATGGAATAAGTACCGTATGCCTTTTCTCCTCTGGTGCCCCAGGATAATGTCCTGGTTTCAAGCCGTTATTACTGAACAGTTTGCTTTGCGGTATCGTCATAGAGTACCTATTTATTTTCAGTCAGACTTATTCAGATTTCGGCTTGAAGAAAGGTTATTTAGAATTATTTAGAAAAGGCAGTATGCTGGATTTAAGTTCAGGAAACCGGGACCATTATTTGAAATTTCTTTCATGACCCATAACTAAAGTGGAGCTGCAGAGGTTTGTTCTCAGAGAGGACATTTTGCTGACCTACAACAGAGATGATATTTGTAGTGTGTGTGTGTGTGTGTGTATTGTATTGTATTGTATTTGAACACTTGTTATACATTGCCCATTGTGAACGCTGAATCGGAGTTTCACGCCGAAGCGCATGAGCAATTGCGAGTGAAGAAGGGTCCCTACGCGGCATAGGTGGGAACCCGCAACCCTCCAGCTGCAAGGCACCGAACATACCCCCAAACCACCGCACCCAGTTGTATTGTGATGTGCTATATATGTATAAACATATATGTATGTGTGTGTGCGTGTGTGTGTGCGTACACTGGATATATGTTATGCATGTATACAATTATATGCTGCATCTATGCATGGCAGTGCATGCATGGATACATTTGCAGGTGAACCGTGCGTTGGCTATCCTGTATGCTCGGAAGCTGTTGATGGCTCTGGTCTCAGAATGTCCACAGGATAAAGCAGTGGAATTCTTTACAGCAGGTGGTCCGCCAGAATGCAAACATATCACCAGCATCTTTTTCATCCTTCCTTTGCTTGCTGGTCTGGAGGTAGATAGGACACTCGAAAAGGTCAGCCCAAGAGTGGGGTCGTAATACTGTTAGACATTTAAATTGAGACTTTAGTTGATATGGCGGTTGTTGCTGCCTGTTGATTTTATGTTGATAATGATGTTTGTTGTCGGTCAGTGTAATAGTGATAAGATGGTTATTAAAAAAACATTTCTAGGTATGCTATGCTGCTATGGTAAGATTTGGTTTAGGTGATTTGAGGGCATGGTAGCCAACTGCTTAGTTAATTAAGTCCTTGTTTGAGTTTTTTAATTGAACCATCTCCTATTAGATCTTGCCATTGAAGTACAGTCTCAACAGCCACATGTGCTCAGATGCACAATCACACCTTATGGGAAATGATGTTCTCATGTTTTTCTGCTTAATGAATCTCAGATGCCACAGCATACTGTTGTAACAGAGGCGTTCATGACTCATGAGTGCTGGTCTTGAGATCATACTAGCTTTCTCACCATGAAGAGTTCTATATATTCCGTATTTTCGCGTATATAACGCGCGGATTATACAAAGTTTACAAATGACGCGCCCTAGCTGCATGGCATATTCGTGGCGCGTGTTACATAAATTAAATTTTGCACGACCAACTGTTGTGTACAGGTCATGGTCAGAAACTGCTATAAATTTTTTACAATACGGAGGCATGGATGTCGACGAAATCGACAAGACATGAAGTCCGACATCAGTATCTTATAATTCATATAGCGCATTTTCGAATGGCCCGGCCACAATCAAAGGAAATAGATGGAAACAGCTTATCGAACTTATGTCAAAGCCTCCCTTTCAAAGACACTACACTAAAACGCTATAATCTTCTGACGAGGGAGAGCCTGCTTTGTGAAGATGCCAGTAAAAAAGTTGGAACAAGGCAAATGTTGTGGTTATGATGCTGCTGACGGTGATGATGATAACGATGATGATCATATTGATGATTACGATGAAGACGAGGATGATAGTAATAATGATAATGGCGATGATAACGATGACAGTGTTCCTTATCTTTGAACCTGTAGGTCATAGCGAAGGTCGTTAACTGTTGTCAGCCGGATGATATCGTTTCCATAGCGGTTGCATCCAGCTTCTTTGTTGCTGCAACTGAGGGCCAGGTGGTGACTGTGTCAAAGCAGCTTCCTCCTCCCCTTCTTTTGAAGTCCGGTGAGAACGTGGTCTCCAGTAATTTCATGGATGAAGTCTATATTCCAGGTGCAACCGCTCTCAACGTCGAACTGGACAAGAGGTACATTTGCAGAATGATAATGCTCGCTACTGAAGTGCTATTTTTAAAATTATGTGTACATGTATGTATGTATATATTATATAGGTATGTGTCTATGTGTTGTTCATATATAAGTATGTGTTCATATGTGTATGTATCTATGTGTGTTTACATAGGTTTATATGTCTGTAGAAACTTCGTACAGCACAATAACATTAACATAACATAACAAGGGTTTTAAGTGGTTCAGAAGACGTTTAGTCTGTGTTAGAACCACTGCAATTAACCTGGAACATGATTAATAGCCCAATTTTCCTAGCTTCTTCTTAAAAGCTGTGATAGTGTCCACTGAGACAGTACTATCATCCAAACTATTCCACAAATCTACAACTCTTGCACTGAAGCATTTCTGTCCTAATGTCCCTTTCGGTTTCTTAAATAATTTATCTAAGCCTTGTTTGGTGCTAATTCAAAAAACTTCTTCTGCACTGCCTCCTTCCAGTAATAATCTTGTAGGCTTCAATTCTCCTCTGCTCCTCCTTCTCTCCAATGTTGTTAGTCCACACCTTTTCAACCTTTCTTCATATCCCAAATCCTTGTAGCCCCAAATCATTTTTGTAGCTCTTCTTTGCACCTTCTCCAGCTTTTCCATGTCCTGTTTCAGGTAGGGACTCCATACCTGGATGCAGTATTCCAACTGTGGCCTAACCAGTGAGTATAACCTCAATATTGTATCCTTGTCTCTGGTGACTATTGTCCTTCTTATCATGCCTAAAGTCGAGTTAGCCTTTTTGATGCTTCAGCACATTGCCTAGAGGGTTTTGCACTCTTGTGCATAATCATCCCAAGTCCCTTTCTTCCTCACTCACTTTCAACACCATGCCCCCCATTTCATATGAAAACTCGCTGTTTCTCTTCCCCATATGCATCACTGCATCACAATATAAGTACCCACGTGATGCTGCAAATATGACTGTCTCACTCATCTAAGCAAGTGCTTTCTTTAACGCAGTTTGAAAATGTTTCCTGAACAGAATCAAATATTACAGTGCATAATGCGATTGCAGCATGTTAAAGTGCCAATAACTTTCGAACCGGCATATGACCAGCATGATAGTGGTTGAAAACTACTGGTGCTGATTTTTTCACATAATTCTCAAAAACTGCGATTTTTTACTTATGATGTAATGCATGTGTATTTCATAATTATAATTATTTGTATAATACACATGCTGAGTTGCATATAGATTTGAGATGATATTCTGGACAATATTTAAGGTGTCATTTCACTTGGCAGAACTTTGTGTTTAAGTGGATGTGTTATCTGATATGTAATATATTTCTTTAGATCATGTGCTGAATGTGATGTGGAACTTGTGTTCTCATCTTCACCTGACTTGACTAAGAACAGGCAATGCTTTTCTGGACGTTCTTCTGAGAACTGGGAAGATTTTACCATTAAAGGTACAGTACGTCACACCAGCATCAGTTACAAGATTGCATTTACTATGGTAAGAGTCGTTCATTTGTACGATTCGTTGGCTCTTGATTTTTTTGATGAGCTGGAGGCTGACTAATGTATATTATAATTTCCTCATATGCGTAATGCAACAGTGGGAATTGATTAGTACATGTAAAACAAATATACTGCTAATGTTATCTGATGAATGATATGAGAACAAAGTAATGTTATTGCAAAATGGAAGGAAGGAAGGAGGAGATAGATGGCGTTTGATATCATTATCTCGGATATCTGTAAAGCGCGAATTAAACATAATCGCAGCCGACAGATTATTCACAAGTGCTGCATCAAGTCAAACGGATTGTCCAGCAATGCTAATTGAAGAACAAAATCCGGTTGCCAGAAGAACAGAGAGAGAAGGAGACAGACTAGCTGCTAATTTGTCCTGGTTTGTCCTGCTATAATGAGAGATATTGTAAGGTGTTTGGTTGAGTTGATGGATCAAGGTAATATTCCGGGAAGAAGTAAGACCTTTTTAGAATGGTAGGCCTGAGAGTGATCGGTAAAGGAACAGCGAATTTGTGTAATTCAGGAGGTATATCATTCCAGAGTCGAGGTGCAGTGGTGTATATGGATCAGTTAAAGAGCTTGAGCAATTTACTGGGAAGGGGGTTTAACTGAGGTAGGAAAATGTGGCAGGAGATAAACAGGAATTATTTCCAGATGAGACGGTGCCAAACTGGCATCTTAGAGAGTCTATGTGTTAAGTGTGTTAACTAGCTCACTTGTTAGTGAATTATTTATTTTTCAAGACAGTGAGTTGTTTATTACTCTTTAATGGATTGATTCTTTAGGTGACCATCTTTACTGCACCCTCACTGGTCCAGATGTAACCTTAGTATCATCGGGCTACAAGTTCAAGGTCACGGGGATTGTGTCCTTTTCTGACCACTATGACATTGGATACCTTGCACTCAGTGCCATCTTTGACAAACCGGAAGCAGCGAGGTAAGTGCTATTCCTAAGCCAGAAGAAATGCTTGTATGGAGAATTGGACATTTTAGAGTCTTGACTTGATAAACTTTAAGTCAACTGCAAGATATTTCATACAATCCCTGTTACTACATCAAGACTTATGTAGTCCTACTTTTTCCATCATTATGACCTTTTATAGTATTTTACCATGTTATAATCACCAACATTGTTATCATCACCAGCATTGTCGTCACCCATATCGTTATTATTGCCATCATTCTCATCTTTACTATTGGCATCTTTCATCATTATTTTCATGATCATCACCATCTAGATCATCATAATCATGATCGTAATAATCATCGCCATTGTTATTGTTATAACCAATCTAACTGCTGTGCAGATGGATATCTTTATCTAATCAAAGGAATTAACAGAAGAGAAGCTTTTGTTGTTTTACAGTTGCATCGTTAGTAAGATTGGTTCTTTTATCCGAAATTGCAAAGTTTAAACAAATATTTTAGATTGCTTCCTTTTGGCCGTTTGTGGAAGTTGCTGGTTGGCATGGTCAACCATTCTTCAAAAACCCAGCGACTGAAAGCAATCAGACTTCTCCTCAAGCTTCTGTATCTGCAGACTAAGTAAAAGTCAATAAACAATTGTGCATAGAAATTTTCAATTTAAAACTAAACCTAAAGCATTATATTTGTAAGAGACATGACTTTATGGGATTTTGCGTTAGTGGTTTATTGCATTTTGTATCTGCACTCTTATCGGAGAACTTTTAATGTAGAGTTCTAAATATATGTGAAATGCCAATTGCTCACTGCTTTTGAACATCTCACATGTCAAGCGTTCGCTGTAGGTTCCACACTTCGAGCTCATGCCTAACAGAAACACAACATGCACAGTTGGACACACATTCCTTTGTTTAACAAGCAGTTGAAGACGATTCTATTCGATCATGGTTTTGTGTAATCATATCAGCAGCACCTCTGATGAGTCTTCTGAAAAGGTGCTATATGAATAAGCACTTGCAGTTACAATATGCATGAATGTACTATACATGCACCTTGAAACTTTACACATTTCTTAAATTTCACTGTCAATTGACTCAGCATTCTGTTAATGGCACTAAACAGTTATTCTGAAAGATTCGTCAGAGGTCCTTGCACAGCTACCGTCTGAGGTGAAGCTAGAGCCCGTACTCTTCGCATTACAAGCCAAGCGCTCTAACAAGTCGGCCCATGTCCTACTGTACAGTATACTATGTTACATAAATTATTAAGAGATGGAGAAGTGTACTCCAATCAGTTGATTTATTGATTTTTAATTGGTGGTTGATTGCATAGGAGTCGTGGATGTGAAGAGCTGTCAGTGGATTTGAGTCTTCTGAAAGGCTTGTGGCAGATGTATCAGAAGATGATGGAAGCCACAAAGGATTCGACGGAAGTTCAACCGGCGCTTGTACTCGCACTCACAGAACTCTTCTACATAGCACAGAATGTGGCTAAGGTCAGTCATCATCACCATAAATTTGGTTAAAAGATGCAGACAGAGAAATATACAGGCAGACAAACAGTCAACATGTATACAAACATACAAAAACATGAACAAATAGAGAGACCGATGCGTGGAAACTAGTCTGTTTGAGCTGTGAATAATTTTATTGGTAGATAATATGACTGTTGAGATGAATGAATGATCTTCTACATGGTGAGGCCAAATGAGTGATATCAGTATCGAAAATACGTATTATTTCTGCCATACCTTGTGCTTGTTTTAGGAGTGGAATGCTGTGCACAGTTTTATAACGTCCGTGGAAACAGACGGCTCAGCGTCTCAGGTTCTTGCACCTAATTCTTTAGTTTTTAGGTTTGATTCCTGGAGCTATTTTTGACAGCGTAACTTAATTCGAGTTTGGAGAAGGAAGTAGAATGTATGTAGCAGTTAAAAGGTAAGAATGTAAAGGAGGATGGCAGAGTTGAACCTCCCTAGCAGAAGAGGATGAAAAAAGAACCTAGGCTAACTATTGTTTATTATAGTTTGAGAACATGTTTTGAACAAACAGTGATACCTTAGTAACTAAATTGTTAATTATCCTTCTACTAATGCAAAACATAATATGATATTTATCTCAAACTTTTATGTTGCAATTTTTTCTTTGAAGGAATGACATCCAAGTTGAAGTCTTTCAAGTGCAATCAACTATGACAAAAGCTGAAGAGTGTCCATTTCTGTCTGTGACGGCAGAATTGCCTCTTCTGTTCCCAGATGTTGTTCTTTGTTTACAGGGTTTTGCTTACTAACTTTTAGATAATGTTATCTTTTTAGCTAAGATATTCTAGATTCCCGTGCNTGCACCGAAACGCACTGCGTGTCCTGTTAGCATACTACAACAAAATTTGGAAAGAAGGTGATCTACCAGATGACTGGCACCATGCCACCATTGTACCGCTACTAAAACCCACCAAAAATGCGTCACTGCCAGAGTCATATCGACCAATCTCTCTAACATCCACAATCTGCAAAGTTAAGGAAAAGATGGTTACCAATCGTCTTCAGTGGTTTCTAGAAAAAAATGACCTACTTAGTAAAAACCAAACCGGCTTCCGAAAAAACAAAGGTACCATACATCACATTCTTCGATTACAGGACTATATCATGAAAAAGTTAAAAAATAAGGAAAGCGTACTAGCCGTCTTCATCGACTTTGAAAGAGCGTACGACATGCTACACGTACCAACACTCCTACATAAATTACAAAACATAGGAATAAAAGGTCACACGTTTAACTGGATCAAAAGTTTTCTCTCAAATCGAACATTCCAAGTGAAAGTCGGGGCAGAATTATCGGATAAATACAGTCAGGAAAACGGAACGCCCCAAGGTTCCATCATTTCACCGATATTATTCTTACTGATGATAAACGATATCCCTCCCGGCCTGAACGGAGTTGATATGACATTATTTGCTGATGATAGCGCCATATATATCGGCCACCGAAATATCAAAACCGTAGAAGCGAAGATACAATCGTCACTAAACGCAATCCATGAGTGGTGTGACAAAAACGGCTTTAAGATCTCAATAAATAAGACCACGGCAGTCCTTTTCTCATATGCTCGCTCCAAGCCAACTATTAACCTCAAGGTTGGTAAAAAGTCCATACAACTTGAGAAAACGGCTAAATTCCTGGGAGTCGTGTTCGACAACAAGCTAACATGGAATGCGGAAGTTTTATTAATGACGGTGTCGTTCGTATGACCAAGACATCACATAATTTTATAGAACACTAATTGTTTAACACTAACATTTATTAACAGTTATTAAAAACACGAGAATAAGATTAATTTTGTCTTTGTAACTCGCGTTTTGAGCGAGAGGAAGAAAACGGCGTGAATTTAAACGTTCGCTCGCTAGATGTCCGGTGAACGTCGAATAAACGTTTGATAATAATATTATATATCTTCAGGTCTAATAAAACAGACTGACAAACCGCAGTGAGTAGGCACTAATAATTGGTGAATGGTTTTTTTACGACTGGAAATAATTATTGTGAAAATTTTTTCAACAATGCATCGAAATCCGATTCCTTACTTTAATGTAGACACTAGACAATCGTCAACCTGATTTCAATCTAATCGTAATCGTAATCGTAATCGTAATTTGGTAGTTGGATTATTAAGGAATATTATCACTAACTTACATAATGCGAGAAATGTTAATTGTCATGAAACTTTCTACTTATTAACTTTGTTTATAAAGATGTCTGTACACCAAAGTGCGATTAGCAATTGGTTAATAAAGAGATATACTTACTTACTTACTTACTTACTTACTTACTTCGTAATCTCCAAACTTCTAAAGCGCCACTCCAAAGCCAAGCGCAGGGCACCAGCTTATTCACGAGCGTTGCGTCTAGTCAGAGGGGTTGTCCAAAAGAGTAGTCCGAGGGAGGTCCGAGTCCGGATAGTGATAGAATGGATTTAAGTCGCGCTCTTCAAATGAAATGCATTTGAAAAATCAAATCAATCAGTCAATCAATATTCGTTTTATTCAAAATTGTTCAAGCTCACACAGTCGCAGTTTGAATCGCTAGATGACAGGAGGAAGCAATTAAATAACTGGTGAATAGTTAGCCTATTACGCGTGTGGATCAAACAAAGTTTAACAAAGCAATTCCTTACAAATTCTTCTAACTTATACACTGTCTAATGGAGCGAGAGAATTGTGGGACTACGCGATGGGAATTTAAAGGGAAGCCTCCTCCTTAAACGCTCTCAGAATACTTCAATCCCATGGGCTCCCTCCTACAGCTCTACATGACGTAGCTATGACTACTACAATATCGCACCTGATGTACGCACCCCTGCATGGTGGTGGTGGTAGTACTGATGATGATGATGACGACGACGATGATGATTATAATGTTGATAATTGATGATGATAAATAAAATAACAGTAATTATAATTAATTTGTTCGCCACTAAATGGCACTAATGAGACGTTTTGCAAACGCTGCCTACAGGTCTGCTGAACAAAATTAACGAATTTTGAAGAAAATAGGAATGAGCCTTGATCGGTAAATTCTGTAGAATTTAGTACTAAAAAATAAATACATAGGCCTAATGACAAAGCGAAGATTTGATATAGACTTTAAATAATGTGATTGTTGTTTAAAATTGGATTACACACCGTTATAATTTGAAAGTTCCTTCTATAAATACAGACAGTTGCGTAGGTTTTGTATCCCACCGCTCTCACCAAGCGGTATAAATTTTTAGCACTAACATTCGTCAATGTTAGTTTAAAAAGAACTACGTCACTTGACTTCAGTACCTTAGTGCCAGCCTGCCAGGAAGTGCCAGTCCCAAGCCCGCATGAAGGACGAGGGCGACGCTATTGACTTTTGTTATCACACAGTGTCGTTAAACTGAAGCTACTAGGCTAATTGTATTGTAGTGTATTGTTGTAGGCTATTGTATTGTATTGTATTGTATTGTATTTGATCAGTTATAAAGCGGTTCTCATAGCATTAAACCTTTCAGAAGCGCTCCCAGTGCGAGGTAGGCTACTCCGAGAGAAAAGGAAGGTTTTAAGGTGAGAGAAAGAGATAGATATTCTACCAGAGAGGATTGTAGAGTATATAGAGAAGGAGGGAAGTCCATTCCATAGAGAGCGACCTAAGTAAGTAAATAAGAAGTAAGTAAGAATGTTCTTTATTGAACGCAAGCAAACGCTCAGCGCTTTACATACAAAGTCAGAAATAATTTATGTACAAAGAAAACGGTAATTAGAAGAAAATTAAGTCAACTAGGAAAACATATGTCTAACTGTACAACATCCTAGCTAAGAAGCCACGCCTGGTATATAAGGGAATCAAATCTAGGGAGAACACGGTTATGTGAGCGTGGGCGCAGGTCATGACCAGTGCAATTGACAGGGGGAGAAGGTCGTGGAGGGTGTGGCTAGTATTTGTTAAGATGTTTCTAAATAGGTCTATATAAGCTTTTTTGCAAAGCGCCTCAAAGGTGGGGAAAGATTTAGGTAGGAAACAAGGCGTACCAACTTGCGGACCAGTGCGTTCAGAGAGTCAAGTTTCTGCTTACTGGCGAAGCCCCACCATACTTGGGAACAGTATTAGCATGCGGTTGATAGTGGTAGACCTGACCACATCATGAAGCCTGACCCCCGAAAGCCCATGTGAGATCAAAATACGATGGGCATAGGGAGATTGCTTGGCCCGAATGCAAAGTCTTTGAACGTATACGGGGAAAACCCGAACTTTTCGGTAATCTCAATGCCAAGTATAATTATTCAATGACACAACCCTTTTAATACCAGGCAGGACAGGAGGGGCCTGTAAAAGATTCACCTTTGGTTTGGTAAATACAATCTCACAGGATTTTGAGTGATTCAGGTGGAGATTACATTTAAGAGCCCAGGTACTAATATGATCTAATTCTGCATCTGTAGTGGAGATGTTAGAAGCCAAGATCACAAGAATGCAGTCATCAGCATACTTGAAAATACGATTAAAGCTATAGAGAGGTTTTAGGCCGGAGATGGCAACCAGGAAGTTTACAGGACCCATGCCAGAACCCTGAATTATGCTGGCATTGATTTCAGCCAGTGCAGATAAAAGTCCACGGAACTTGGTGCAATGACTACGATTGCTCAGGAGGGAGATAATCCAGTTGAATATATTAGCTGGGATAGGCAGAGAGGTCAATTGTTCAGCCAAGTATGAGTGTCTGATCGTATCAAAGGCCTTAGAGAAATCTAGAGAAATCACACGGACATAGGGTTCAGAATTAAGTGAGCTGAGAATGAAGTCAGAAATGGCTATAAGAGCGGCAAATGATCTGGATTGAGCCATTGTGATCCTAACACGGGGAACAAACAGGTCAAGCCCGTCAGATAATTTGCTAATACTAATGAAGAAGGTGGGCGACGCTAATCAACTTTGCTAAGAGCCTAAGACACAGTCTCGTTAAATATAAACTAACCGCGTTAACAGACACAGAAAATAAAGATTTAATAGGCCTACTGCATTGGAATGCTCTGACATATCGAACATTTGATAGATACAAACTAAAGTCGAAAACCCACCTGAAAACTGCAGGTAAAGAATGAAAGTGCCCCAAAAACCGACTGGGCGGGAAAACCATGGAATTGTCATTCTTGTACTAACATTGACGAATGTTAGTCTCAAAAATCCGCTTACTAACAATTAGCGTATAGCTGGACGTTTTTATGTATTCCAATATTTAACGACATCCTATAGCTACAAAGGCTGTTGACGTCTTTAAAGTGTTTGATGTACATTTCAGTTCATTTTCTTGTAATGTTCTCATAAGTTTTCTTTCTCTTTACTCGTCTTTGATTCCGTTTCTGATAGGATGTTGACATATTTAAAGTTTCTGACGGATTAACTTCATTTTCGTATAATTTCTATCATCAGTTTTCTTTTTTCTTTTCTTGACTTTGATTCCGTTTCTTGTTTTTGTTTAATCATCAGTTTAATGACATCTCATGACAACATCGGCCGCTGACGTCATATCAAACATTGTACATTGGCAATATTACAAACAGCATGCACATTTAACATTTATACTATCCAATGTATGCATGTAGCTTTCGTGATTTTTCTATATATTGTTCAAGTAGCTTGCATATTTGAGTCTCAGTTTTATTTAGTATCAATGTATGGTGAAACAGCAATCATCTATGCTAACAAATTAAAACATTTCTATCAGATATTCAGGCTAAGTGTCAGAGTGTTTTTCAGTTGGTTTAGATACACACCATTTATTAACAAGAAGTGTAGTTTGGCATACTACATGCATAAAAGTTTATGTATATACACACACATATAATATAGGCGAATGTATCTAAAGACATAGTATTATATACATAGATCGATTGCGAAACATGAACAGCACGTAGCATATTTATGGCTGTGTGGTGTATATATAGTGCATTTTATTTACACCAATTTACACCAGACGGTGTCACGCCCCCTAGTTGTTCCCACCCCTCTAGTCAAATTTGTTTCCCACTTCCCCAAACACGCGCGTGACTCCGCCTATATGTAGCCTACATCTTAAACATAATATTCATTTGTATTTACACAAGCCAGTACACAGATATTTAAGACAAAAATAACCTAAATGTAGTGTCTCAAAGGTAACTGGCCCTGTGGGACTTAAGTCGGTGTTTCTTTTTTTATATTTTTTTTATACCGTCTTGTTACATTTTAATTTACACAGTAACGTAAAGATCTACCAGTTGACAATTTATTGAGTGTCGTATCGTTATTTTGAATATGCATAGTAGCCTGTTCTAATGCAGTGGCTTAGTGGGAATCTCAATACTGGGTCCCGACTCCCGAGTATTGCTTTACGCGGGACATCCTAATCAGTCGACAGATTATCTGCCTCGTATACCTCTGGCCGAGTTCGTCTACCGTCGAGGGCATGACCCCGCCGGGCGGTCTGCATAGCGTGGTATAGCTGATGCCTGGGCTGGTCCTGCAGTGCGTCTGTGGGCTAGTATATGGTATTGGGTGCACACAGGGGTGTGTAACTGTGTATACGATCTTTCGTTTACAGTGATGCTCCTTTGTCTTGAGTCTGGTGAGCTTGGGTGCCCTGCAGGCTGCAGTGCATATAATTATGATATTGCAGCCTCCAGCCGCTTGGAATGTGTGCTGCTATTGAAATAGGGCCCTATAGGCTATAGGATGCGACCTTCAAATATGCATTCTATCACGGAGCACAACACAGTTTGCAAATCAGCATTACATAAAATATTCCTCAAGGTTACATCTAACTGTTTAGAGATACAATTTTCACGAAGTGTCTGTGCGATGTGTCCTTTCTTACAATGTAGTAGGAGATGTGATATTGTTTCCCTCACATTGCACATGTCACAAAGGCCGGTGGGATGTAATTTAAGATTGTTCAGTCTGTCGTTTAAATTTACATGGCCCAATCTTAATCTCGTTAACTGAACTTCTTTTTTCCGATTGTGATCTAGGTGCTTAATTTCCGTGTTAACAGTGGGGTATAATGCTTTATAAAATCGCCCCCTCTGGTCATTTGTGTATTCCATTTGCCATTTGTTGATTATGTAGGAGTTTATCATTGGATAAATTTCGGGTATTTCTATGTATTTTGTGGAGTTTATGTGGCTAATGCTGAGTGCTTCCTTAGCTAGTTTGTCAGCTAATTCATTTCCGTGTATATCCACATGACTAGGTATCCAGACTAATTCCACCGTACTTAGTGCAATGCTGTTGTGTATTTCAATGGCTTCACCAAGCAATGTGGGTCTGGATTTTGATGTATGTCGTTTGAGCGATGTTAATACACTTAATGAATCGGAGAATATGACAAAATGTTGGTTTTCACTTTCATTTTGGACGATCCACTGCATAGCTTCCTTAATCGCCGTCAGTTCTGCAGCGTAGACACTCGAGTAATCGCACAGTCGCAATTGTTGATATACATGTTCGCTTGGTATGGCAAACGTTTCGCCGTTCGTTTGTATTTTGATTTTATAAACAAGGGATTTCTTCTTATAAGGGTATGTAATTACAGAACAACAAACTGCTGCTACCTGGTTTCTAATTGAATATCCTTTCTTTTCTTGTCGAATTCTGCGTTGAAAGAATATTTTACATAATTATTTCTTACGCTTTGAGCCTTACTAATAATATCGGAAGCAATGTACACGCCGCATACATGTTGATCTCGGTTCTTTTTGATTTTCCAGTGACATCTGGCGATCTTTAATGTTTAATACCGTTCCACTGTTTTGCGCTTTAACGCATTAGCACTCTGCATACAATACGAAGTGTTGCTGGCGTGTAGGCTAATACACAGGCTTAGATTGATGGCAAGCCAAAGCTAAAATGCATAGCCTATTATCAAACCATTATCAAGTCAAGTCCAGGTCAGTTGGTGACAGGTCGATAGTCCGAAGGTCCGACTGTCCGAAGGTTCGATAGTCCCAAAGTTGTAGAAGTTGGATTGATGAAAAGAATTCATTCTTAAATAGAAGTTGGATTGGTGAAAATAAGTCTTGCTGAAATGGAAGTTGGAATGATGATAAATGTTATAGCGTAAGCAGAAGTCAATACCAAATAAGCTTAGTTAAGTCAGTCGCAGTGGCGTAAATCATGGGGGGGGACAGAGGAGGACTGTCCCCCCAAAGTTTTGACTTAAGCCGTGCTGTCCCCCTAAAATCTGGCCCTCGTAGGTACTCTGTCCCCCCAAAGTTATGTATAGGTTTTCGCCTCTGCCTTAGTCGACTAAGCTCATACTGCCAAGCGACTCAGTCGACTGAGTCGCTAAGTCAGTCGCTAACTTAATAGGCTATATATATATATATATATATATATATATATATATATATATATATATATATATATATATATATATATATATATATATATATATATATATATATATATATATATATATATATATAGCAGGAGCACCCTGTGAACCTTCGTCCCTACTTATGCGTACCATTTTGTGATATTGCTTTCTTATTAATAACGGTATTTAAATGCAGAATAACTTAATCTCCATATTTCCGTCTTGATCGAAGTTATTCCTTTTATTCGATATAGTCGACGCTAGACGAATATTTTAAATAATTTTTTTCCTAAAAAGTTTAATTTCAGATTCACAATAATTCGTCAATTTTCGTTTCATTTGAGTTTTCTCTGACATCTAGCGAACGGATTTTCAGCTACGTTTAATTTCTTCTGATCAACGTTTCAAGATCAAACCCTTCGCATTGGGACTGAAAATTTAACAGCGAAACTAAACATTTAAAAATCCAAGACGCTATAAAGAATGCTTTCTAAATCCTCTAACTTACCATCGTAAGTTAACCTTCTTTGACATGGTCATCGTTTGGCTTACCATTTGCCTAGAGTAGTCGCTAGATGGAATCCCGCCGGTCTGTTGGTCTTTTCCACCGGTTTCCAGCTGTCCTATGGTCCTAATGCAGCTCTCCGTGTAAGTCTTTCCAATCTGGAATTGCTGATTTGGAACGAAACCTAACGGAGGAAAGCAGAAACGTCAGCTGTAATAGCGTTATATAAAAATGAGTCGAAATAGCAAGATATAAGGTAGTAAAAGGTACAGGCGGTTGCTAATGCTGAGCTTGTCTACAAACTCAATGTAGGCCTATGCAGCAGAGTTGATTGCTCGAGCAGAGAGGAAGCTCTTCTAGATATAGCAGCTCTTTAATCACTGCATTCATCAGCTCTTGCCTCGATAAGTCATCCGCTATCGACTATAAATCATCAGCTATCGCCTATCGACTATAATTTTATCACCTCTTCGTGAGGACAAATGCTTACTTCCCGAAGGAGGACAATCATGCTTTCATGCTATACCTATTGTTGACACTAAATTGCTTAAAAGTATCCTTGCTATTCGCTGTATTAATAGTTTATACTTAGTTGGACACGTCGTGTGGCTTTATAATCTGCTCCTGTTCTACGGCATAACGTGGTATTTACGATAGGCATGGTTAACCCTAGGGTTACCAAGCTTTTTTGTAACACGGACTACCAAGGGGGTGGTTACCACCCCCCTGGATTTCGTGTTTGGTTTCACATATCATAACTTGTAATATAGCAATGGATTCAGCATTCATTTCTGCACAGAATGGTATATTTAGTTGTACATTATGTGAATGCACCTCGAAATTACATCACTTTTAACAATGGAACCCATTAATTAGTGATATTTTATATTATTGCGTACATTTTTTACTTTTTGGAGAAACAAATATAAGATTATGTGTGTTTTAAAACTGATCTATGTATAAAAGATACACACAATCATCCCTACACATGTTTATATAGTATAAACGTACATCCATACATATATATCCATACATATACATGTAATATCGGTTTACGTTGTAATGCCGTATTCAGCCATTTTCACACAGATTGCGCGTATTATTATTTATTTTGATCACTTTCGGTATTCAAAAGACAAAGATGTAGATATGCAAATGAAGCCCTACATTCCCTCTAAAGAACGATATCTTTGTTTCTCTTCCAGGAAGACAAACGAATACGCTGCAGACAAAAAACTAAGGGGGATTGCTTCCATTCAGCCATTTTTCACGCATATTACGCGTATTATTATTTATTTTGAACACTTCCGGTCATCAAAAAACAAATTAATCAGTATGAAAAAATAGCACTACGTGTCCTCTATGCAACGGCATAATTTATTTCTCTTCAAAAATAAATTATGAATACGTTATAATCGAAAAAACATGAAAAATGTGTGAAAGTGTAACCTATTTTCATACATTTTAATTTATTTTGAGCACTTCCGGTTGTCTCAGGTCAACTCAGTGACCATAGAAATGTAGCCCCACATTCCCTCTATAGAATGGTATAATTTGTGTCTCTTAATGTTAAATGACGGATAAGGATATAGTCGAAAATCTAGGGGGGTAATATCCACCCCCCCTGGTACCTCGGGTATATTGGGTATAACTTTTGAACGGTGTGAGATATCATCTCACATTTTACCTCAAAACATGTGTAAATGAACCCCCTACATCTACCTAAAAGGTCAAATTTTGATTCCATACTGCTCCTGTTCTACGGCATAACGTGGTATTTACGAGAGGCATGGTTAACTGTCTGGTACACACCTCCGTAACCAGAAACGAGGTTTTCCGTGAGAAGTGGACACGGCATCCGGGAATTTCGTTCCTTGATGACGTCAATGATCTCTCGCAAATGGGGTCGAACAGCAGCTGGGTCGAAGCCCCGATGGGCGCACTTGTCCCCATATGACAAGGAGGACTGGTCGGCGGTCGCCTTCGAACTGATTGCAAAGATTTAATTGAATTGGATCAAGGACTGGTTGAATGGAAGAATGACTGGTTGAATGGATGGATCGGTGGGTGGGTGGGTGGGTGGGTGGGTGGATGGATGGATGGATGGATGGATGGATGTATGGATGGATGGATGTATGGATGGATGGATGGATGGATGGATGGATGGATGGATGGATGGATGGATGGATGGATGGATGGATGGATGGATGGATGGATGGATGGATGGATGGATGGATGGATTGATGGATGGATGGATGGACGGATGAGCGATTGGTTAACGAACGAACGGGTGAATGGATCACTGAATGATTGAATGGATTAATTAAATAATTATCTAACTGATTGAATAATTGGTATTTTGTCAGCCGTTGCCTAGAGTGTTCAGCTGTTGTCTATGCTTACACTTAGGCTGTAAATGAAAGTGTTGTCTATACCTGGTCTTGCATGTGTCGTAGCATCCAGGTTTTGCAACGAGTAGACTGCTGCAGTTGTCCAATTCGTAGCCATCCATCGATTTCAATTTGCTGGATGCTAAGAAGTAAGTAAGCTAGTAGGCTATTAAGTGAGTAAGTAAGTGAGTGAACGAGTGAGTGAGTGAGTGAGTGAGAATGAGTGAGTGAGTGAGTGAGTGAGTGAGTGAGTGAGACAGAGGAGTGAGTGAGTGAGTGAGTGAGTGAGTGAGTGAGTGAGTGAGTGAGTGAGTGAGTGAGTGAGTGAGTGAGTGAGTGGAGTGAGTGAGCGCTGGACATAAGTGGTTATCGAGCGCCTCTGAGAAGGTATCTTGATTGGGCGCTGTATCAAGTTTTTGATTGATTGGACTGATTGATTGATTGATTGTTTGATTGCGATTACTGCACTATGGAAGTCCTAGTAATCGTAACAAATTTTGTTACTTGTCGGTTTTACGACCACCAAACAAATCTTTTAATTATAACTAGACGAGACCTCTGTAGGCCTACAGGAATTTGTTCGCGACAGTTAATATCTGTCTTCTAATGACGACACTAACTCCTAACCCTGACCCTAACCGACCCTCACGACCTAAAGTTTTATAGTCCATATAGGTTACGTTGAGGCTATGCCTCGTTGTTACGCGCCGTGAGGGTCGGTTAGGGTCAGGGTTAGGGTTAGTGTGGATATTATAGCCTACTTCGTTTCGTAGTCTTCGTTAAGGTTTATGACGTAATAGATAAGTTCTGACGTAACATAGAATTTAAATAACGTACAATATGAAGAATTTTAAATGAGGTAATATAATATGAAGAATTTTGGTGGTGGTAAAACCGACAAGTACCCAAATGTTTTACAGTTGTGCTACACAAATGCGAGGCGAAGGGCTCTCAGTGGTACTACATCACGTTTATTCTGCCAGTGGTGCTACCACACCGTGGCCATTACGAGTTTTTGTAGCGCCGAGATAAGGTGAGGTGAGGAGAAAAGACATAGACAACGATGTTTACCTTTTGGTGTCGTTCCGATGACCTCTTGATCTTTGACCTCTCGATCTTTTACCTCTTGATCTTTGACCTCTCGATCTTTGACCTCTTGATCTTTGACCTCTTGATCTTTTACCTCTTGATCTTTGACCTACGGATCTTTGACCTTCGGATCGTTCGACCTTGACCCTGTTTTTCGCTGGACTTCGACTGATGTTCAAAGATGTTACGTCGGCCGCAGAAGAATGGAACTAGAGGAGCCTCTGATTATTGAAGTTGTGAGTTTGTAAACGGTGTCCATGGCAACGACGATCCTAAGAGTGACGTCATTACAATGCGCTTCATTTTAGGCCTTCGTTGTAATTATAATAATTGTAATATTAAAAATAGTAATTTGTGTAATGAAACTAATAAAGTTCGTAACCTCTTGATCTTTGACCTCAGCAGCAGCAGCAGCAGCGGTAGTAGCAGTAGTAGTAGTTGCAGTTGACCGATAGCGCATTGGATAACACACTGGCATAGAGAGCGAGAGGTACCGAGTTCGAGCCCGTAGGGCGGATTTGCTTTGTAGGCTGCTATTAGCGCCGTGTATTGCAGGCTGTCTGTTCTGTTAGTAGTTAAGATTTCAATTGCATAACATGTAAATGTACAGCGCAGTGCGCTTGTCAGGCGCTTCAATAAAGAAAAGATTATTATTATTATTTTTTAATTTATTATTATTATTATTATTACTATTATTATTATTATAAATAGTAATAAAAGAGATCAAATAATAATTGTAATTAATATCATAATCATAATCATCATCATCATCATCATCATCATCATCATCATCATCATCATCATCATCATCATCATCATCATCATTACGGCTACTACTACTGAACGTACTATTATCCTCACTATTTCTAATACTGCTACATGTATGACGTTGCCATTATTATTCCAAAACTTCAATTACTATTTTGATTGGTCGATTGAAAAGCAGCCATTCCCACGTGACCTTCCTGCGTTATAAATAGACATTCCTTAAGTCGTCTCCATGGAAACATGGCCAGCGATTACGATGCCAATTTCCGCTAATTTCAGTTCTAAATCTCCGTCCGCACCCCTAAAGCATCCTTCCGCAACTCCGTCTCGATGTTATTTCATCCACACCCCTTGCATTGCCCTCTCTCTCTTGTTGCCCGCGGCGAACGTTTGTAGACGCTTGATTGGTTTATTCCATCTAGCGAACCGGTTGGAACCAAATAGAACCGGATGAGACTGGATGGAACCGGTTCGAACGGTTCCAAACACGATGCTGCGAAAATTACGGGCGCGGGAAGGAATGACGGCGGGCCCCGGGGTGCACACTTTTCACGGTGCATCAGGGCCCCTCATTTTTTCAATTTCATCATTAAGCCCAAGTCTGATGTAAGCCTATAAAAAAGCTATCAAACTACATTTGATGAATAATAATAAGTGTAATAATAATAATAATAATAATAATAATAATAATAATAATAATAATAATAATAATAATAATAATAATAATAATAATAATAATTCCTCATGTAGTTTCTTAGAGCCTGTGGGATTATATCTACCTCGGGCGAAAAAAAAAAAAAAATAATAATAAATAATAATAATAATAATAAAAGTAAATGTGAAAATCAATTTCTGGTTTAAAAGGTTCATATCTGACTCTAATTATAAAAAATTACAGAATTATGAAAATGTGATAATGTGAATGTGATAAATTATTTTTAAATGACAGTTATCGCATTATGATATCCAATTGCAAAAGAATGAGTTGCTGCATTGTCTACATGGACTACATCAACAACTCGCTCTGTATCATGATCATCGACTCCACTTCTACTACTACTTAGGCCTACTAGAAATTTGCAGGCCTACTGTCAGCTTGATTTGCTGCATCATTCGCTTTTTATGAAATTGAAAATGCAAGACTTTGAAGGAGCGTCTGTCTCTCGTTAGTAATTCTGACTTTCATTCATCTTTCTTTCCTTAATTGAGCTCCAGATTTCTGATGATAATTTATCCTCTAATTCATCATCAACTTAATGGAATATAATATCTAATATTGGTAATTTGGTATCAATTATTTATTATGATGACTTCCATCCAGCAGCAAGTTAAAGTATTATTTATTTGAATAATAACTCAAATTTCAATTATTAAATTTTAAAAGATTTTATGCCTGCCAGAAAATCAATAATCAATTATAGGCTGACTGCTGATGAAACTCCAAATACTGATAAGCAGTGTTTTTACAAATTCAAATGATTCAACTATAATATGACCACAAAAGTTGTGACTTAATTAAATAAGTGGCTTAGCTAGGATTTACCACAGGGGTTGTGTAATGCGAAGTGCTAGGCCACGCATACGATTCTGGTGGAGCATATGTAGGTCTGTATAGGCCTATAGAATTCAATCAGAAATCGAAATTTGTCTGCATCAGTTAAGTTTGCACCAACAGCTAGTCCAAAATCATTCTGATGAGCGATGACCAAAGCCTGTTACTGTGCTCACTCCTAAATCCTCTGACTGAGCAGCTGAGTCTGCTGAGACTATGTTCAGTTTAACAGCTATTAAATCGTTTTCGTTAACAACATTAATTGCTAATAGAATTATCTGCAGTGCTAACCTCTTCAGTCCCACTACCACCGTCACATTCGTTATTGTCTTGTTTTTTGGTAAAGAAATTCATTAGATCGGTTCCTCTATAACGCTTCATTACATAGTTAGTAAATTGAAGCAAGTAAACTAGAAAATTTAATTTAAACCGTTTTTATTTAAAAGTAAACGAATGGATTAGCGACTGTATTCTGAACTTGAAGATCTACTTTCACAATAGGCCGCTTAAAATGAACATTGCAGGCTGCAGAGAGATATTGAAAGAGACCGACTGCAAGAGAAAAAACGCGCGCGAGAGAGGCAATGCAGATATTATTTCAAACATTCCTCAGCGCAGGAGCTCAGTATAGGCAAGGCAAAGGGTAAAAAAGCAGTGGTTGTGACCTAGATAGGCACAACTGATACACACGTCCGTGGCCCTGTGTAGATATCATGTATCATGAAGCATTCGTCATATAGGGACTACAGACTGCATTAGGCCAAAACCCACAGATTTCTTCAGTTTGAACAAAATTTTAGACATTTCTGGGCCCCTGTCAAGGGCCCCTTCCATGGAACCGGGCCCCGGGGCAGCAACCCCCCCTGACCCCCCTCTCATCGGCCCTGGGCGCGGGAAGGAATGACGTCAATGCCCGTGAAATTACCATTTCCCGTCTGGACTCCGTTTCTGATTCAGTGACGATGAGAGAGTTATGGATTCTATTCTGCGTTCTGTTTCAAACTCTGTTTTCACTCCATTCTGAATTATTGTGTTCCGATTTCTATTCCCGATTCTATTCTAGATTCTGTTCTGATTTCCGTTGGGATTTTGTTCTGATTTCTATTTTGGATATTGTTCTGATTTCTATTCTGCATTCTGTTCTAAATTCTATCCTGGGTTCTGTTCCGATTTCTATTCTGGATTTTGGTCTGAATTCTATCCTGGATTCTGTTCCGATTTCTATTCTGGATTCTGTTCTGATTTTTATTCTGGATGCTGTTCCGATTTCTATTCTAGATCATGTTCTTATTTCTATTCTGGATTCTGTTCCGATTTCCATTCTGGATCATGTTCTTATTTCCATTTTGGATTCTGTTTCCACTGCAATCTGTCGGATGGGCGCGTGTTGTCATGACAACCGCCATGGCGTTTCTGGCTACGGTTACGCTCGCAGCGCCCCTGGCGGCGACCAAAGTAATAAACCATCGGCGTCGGAATACGATCTCCTTCGCTTGTCACGAACTGAGCGACGACTACACGCACTAGCACACCCACCCACACACACCCACCCACACACACACACACACACACACACAAACACAGATTATTAATGAGCTTCAACAATGCCTACAGTAATAAGCTGTCTTCATCTTATGTTTAGGCCTATCCAGAGCGTATCTTTAACAACGAAAATGATAATGATAATCATAGCAACAACAACAACGACGACGACAAACAATGATGACAACAATGATGTTAATAATAATTACAGTAATAGTAATAGTAGTAGTCATAATAATAATAATAATAATAATAATAATAATAATAATAATAATAATAATAATAATAATAACAAACCTCCGACTTCGACTTCAACGACAACAACCGGAGCTCGCTGAGTCAGTTCGCCCGGGTCAGTCCCTCGTCGGCCACGCTTCTGGGGGCACCTCTCTCGTCGGCGGAGGCTCTCCTTTCGGCCCTCGACGCCCGCGTTGCCGATCTCAGGACGGCTCTTGTCAGATTACAACTCATCGCCAGACAGGACGCCCTCTTGATCCTCAGAAGTTCGCTCGGCTCACCTAGACTGATGCATTTATTGAGATGCACCCCTTGCCACGACCACCCGCTACTAGGGGTTTACGACGAACTGCTGCGGAGAGGGATCGAGCGGATCCTTAATATTTCGTTGAACGATGACCAATGGTTGCAAGCCTCCCTACCGATCAAGATGGGAGGGCTGGGAATTAGGAGGGTGTCCTCGCTGGCACTACCCGCCTTTTTGGCTTCGGCCGCGGGCACTCTCCCCACCCAGTCCCTAATCTTGGGATCCACACTGGAGGACTCGGACACGGCTTACGACTCGGCGCGGAATACCTGGCTTCAGATATAGCTGGTGCCCCAGGACAGATGATCCCTCCAGGTCACAAACAGTCACAATGGGATAGACCGCTGTTGAACACCGTTTGTCTGGCTATCGAAGATAAACTACAGGACCCATACGACCAAGCGAGACTAAAGGCCTCAAAGTCACCGCACGCCTCGGATTGGCTTCATGCTCTCCCGCTCGTTGCACACGACCTCAGACTGGAGGATGAGGCCGTAAGGGTGGCGGTCGGTCTGCGTTTGGGTGTGGCCATTTGTGAGCCGCACGTATGCGCATGCGGTGCTTCCGTTTCATCAAGAGGCACTCATGGGTTGTCGTGCTCATTGGGATTCGGTCGACAAGCTAGGCACAGCAACATCAATGATCTCATCCATCGTTGCCTCAACCGAGCCGGCATCCCTGCGGTCAAGGAGCTGTCCGGCCTGACCAGATCGGATGGCAAGAGACCGGACGGGCAGACCCTAATACCGTGGAGTGGTGGACGGGCCTTATTATGGGATGCGACTGTGGTGGACACGGTCGCCGCCTCATACATCTCGGAGACAGCGGTCGCTGCTGGTGGGGCGGCAGAGATGGCCGCCGCAAGGAAGCACGTGAGATACTCTGAGCTGGAGAAGAGATACATCTTCGTACCTGTCGCCGTAGAAACCTTCGGTCCTCTCAACAGCGAGGGCCTCGACTTCTTATCGGAGACCGGACGCCGACTGTCAAAAACTACTGGCGACATTCGCGAAACAAGCTTTCTCTTTCAAGGTCTTTCAGTAATGATCCAACGCTTCAACGCAGTGGCTTTCCAGGGCACCATGTCAAGGCTGCCAGGACCCGACGAGCGGCGAATCCTGAACAGATGATAACTGATGTCTCGTACAACGTTCATAATAATAATAATAATAATAATAATAATAATAATAATAATAATAATAATAATAATAATAATAATAATAATAATAATAATAAATATTCAATCAAGAATAATATTATTATTATTATGAATGCTGATTGCTGAATCAATTGCTATAATAATAATAATAATAATAATAATAATAATAATAATAATAATAATAATAATAATAATAATAATAATAATAATAATAATAATAATAATAATAATAATAATAATAATAAGAACAACAACAACAACAACAACAACAACAACAACAATAATAATAATAATAATAATAATAATAATAATAATAATAATAATAATAATAATAATAATAATAATAATAATAATAATAATAATAATAGTAAACCATTCCTTCATTACTCACCAAATTGCGATGAACAGTTGGTTGAATAAATGACATTCTTACTTACTTACTTACTTATTCTGGTCATCACTGCATTTTGTCTCTGTGTAATTCCTATGTTAAATTGAAACACATTTTGGCATTTGGATGTCAAAATTTATATGGACCCCGTTCTCATCTAGAGTCAACCATTGTTCCAACTGCAACTTACATAAACAAACATACATACAGACACAGAGAGACAGAAAGACAGACAGACAGTTGGAAGGATACAGAGATGTGACAATGAGACCGAAAGACACAGACACAGACATCGAGGCAGACAGACTGACAAACAGACAGACACAGACATCGAGGCAGACAGATGGGCAGACGACGGAGACAGACAGACGGACAGACGGAAGGACAGACGGAACGTGACAACGTTCAGCCTCTGTCCTAATGTATTCGTCGTCGTTGGCCGTCGCTGGGTGGCGACACGCGTCGGCTGCGCAGAGCTATAAATAGCAGACGTGGCTTCGGCGAATCTCGGCAATTATCGATTTGGGAGTTCGTCTTCCGCTGCTGGTCAAGGCAGTGGGGGAAGCACAGGGAAAGGATGGAGACCGTCGGGAAGACGACTATTCCACAGGACAGCTGTGCGTCAAGTCTTCTATCCGTTCGTCTCCTCCTCCATTCATATCCATCCATCCATCCATCCATCCATCCATCCATCCATTAATCCATCCATCCATTATCCATCCATCAATCAATCCGTCCGCACATCCATTCATCCATCATCCATCCATCTATCCATCCCCATCCATCATCCATCCATCCATTCATCCATCCATCCATCAATCCATCCATCCATCCATCCATCCATCCAATCCATCCATCCATCCATCCATCCATCCATCCATCCATCCATCCATCCATCCATCCATCCATCCATCCATCCATCCATCCATCCATCCATCCATCCATCCATCCATCCATCCATCCATCCATCCATCCATCCATCCATCCATCCATCCATCCATCCATCCATCCATCCATCCATCCATCCATCTATCCATCCATCCATCCATTCTCCCATCCATCCATCCATCCATCCATCATATGATCATCCATAAATCCATCCATCTATCAATCAATCCATCCATCCATCCATCCATCCATACATCCATCTATCCGTCCAAAAATCCATCCAAAATCCATCCATCCATCCGTCCATTCATCCATCTTTCATCCATCCATCCATCAGGTCTTTTCATTCTATCCATCCTTCCAAATCCATCCATTCCTTCCATTCCGTCTGGTATCCATCCATCCATTCTTGGGGTGTGTTCTATCCATCCATCCATCCATGCTTCCATCCATTCATCCATCCATCCATCCATCAAGTATTTTCCATCCATCCATCCATCCATCCATCCTTTCATCCATCCATCCATCCTTTCATGCATCCATCCATTATCCATCCATCC